>CM040396.1:105891350-106104211 GCA_022702515.1 Ilyophis sp. 1 JC-2022 | reverse complement strand
AACACATAGCAGTGTGTTACACACCTTACAGAACATTAATATAAACTAACTGGGCTGTGTGTGTCAAAAACAGCGTGTGACACACCTTACAGCACATTAATATAAACTAAGAAGGCTGTGTGTGTCAAATACATAGCAGTGTGTTACACACCTTACAGCACATTAATATAAACTAACAGGGCTGTGTGTGTCAAATACATAGCAGTGTGTTACACACCTACAGCACATTAATATAAACTAACAGGGCTGTGTGTGTCAAACACATAGCAGTGTGTTACACACCTTACAGAACATTAATATAAACTAACAGAGCTGTGTGTGTCAAATACATAGCAGTGTGTTACACACCTTACAGCACATTCATATAAACTAACAGTGCTGTGTCAAATACATCGCAGTGTGTTACACACCTTACAGCACATTAGTATAAACTAACTGGGCTGTGTGTGTCAAACACAGCGTGCGACACACCTTACAGCACATTAATATAAACTAACAAGGCTGTGTGTGTCAAATACATAGCAGTGTGTTACACACCTTACAGCACATTAATATAAACTAACAGGGCTGTGTGTGTCAAACACATAGCAGTGTGTTACACACCTTACAGCACATTAATATAAACTACCAGAACTGTGTGTGTCAAATACATAGCAGTGTGTTACACACCTTACAGCACATTCATATAAACTAACAGTGCTGTGTGTGTCAAATACATAGCAGTGTGTTACACACCTTACAGCACATTAATATAAACTACCAGAGCTGTGTGTGTCAAATACATAGCAGTGTGTTACACACCTTACAGCACATTCATATAAACTAACAGTGCTGTGTGTGTCAAACACATAGCAGTGTGTTACACACCTTACAGCACATTAATATAAACTACCAGAGCTGTGTGTGTCAAATACATAGCAGTGTGTTACACACCTTACAGCACATTCATATAAACTAACAGTGCTGTGTGTGTCAAATACATAGCAGTGTGTTACACACCTTACAGCACATTAATATAAACTAACTGGGCTGTGTGTGTCAAACACATAGCAGTGTGCTACACACCTTATAGCACATTAATATAGCAATAAATACATTTAAAAAGGGTAAATGTCCAGGGAGCGATGGGTTTACAGGCGAATTTTACAAGGAATTCGAAAAATAATTACTACCAATTTTAGAAAGAACATTTAATTGGGCGTTAGATCATAGTCAATGGGCAAATACTTGGTGCAGCTCTATAATTACAGTCATACACAAAGAGGGCAAGGATCCCACTGATTGCAGATCTTATAGACCGATAACTTTAAATCAAAAGCTGTTAAGCAGCATCCTAGCAGATAGACTGTCAAAGATTATTTCACAAATTATAGACCCAGATCAAACAGGCTTTATCCCAAATAGATATTTATTTGATAATGAATATAATAAATTACTCACAGAAAATGAATATTCAAACATTGATTCTTACTTTGGATGCTGAGAAAGCCTTTGATAGGGTGTCATGGCCTTTTATAATAGAAACCTGTCTTAAGTTTGGCTTTCACGACACCTTTATCAAATGGCTTCAAGCAATGTATAAAACATCAAGAGCACAGGTCAGGGCAAATGGGACCCTGTCAGAGAGCTTCGAGTTAAAACGGGGAACGAGACAAGGGGACCCACTATCTCCATTCATTTTTGCAATTTGTATTGAACCTCTGGCAGCATATCTTCGAGCAACCAATGAAATTGAAGGGGTAAAAATAGCAGAGCAATGTCATAAATTGGCATTATATGCAGATGATGTGGTCTTATATGTTACAAATTTAGAAATATCCTTACCAGCACTTATGCAAATAATTATTAACTACAGCTCAGTATCACGATATAAGTTAAATATGCAGAAATGTGAAGCAATGGTCCTAGGTGTCCCTGTCTGCAGAGACATGAAAAGGGAATATCTATGGCAATGGGATAATGATAGAGTTCAGTATCTGGGAATTGTGATACCAAAGAATCTTAAGTTATTATATCAATTGAATTACAACTGTCTGGAGGTACAAATTAGGCAAGATCTGAATGGGTGGAGAACTGTATTACTATCATTGGGTGGAAGAATAGACGCAATAAGAATGAATGTATTGCCCTGTTTTTTGTTTCTATTCCAGACAATACCCCTGTTTATAAGTGCAAGTGCTTTCAGAAAATGTGATAAAATGATAAATACATTTCTATGGGATGATAAAAAACCAAGAGTTTAAATGAAGACACTTAAAATGGCTAAAGAGAAGGGAGGTCTTGCCCTCCCCAACCTAAAGCACTATTATTATGCAGCTCTAAAGAGAAGGGAGGTCTTGCCCTCCCCAACCTAAAGCACTATTATTATGCAGCTCTAAAGAGAAGGGAGGTCTTGCCCTCCCCAACCTAAAGCACTATTATTATGCAGCTCTAAAGAGAAGGGAGGTCTTGCCCTCCCCAACCTAAAGCACTATTATTATGCAGCTCTAAAGAGAAGGGAGGTCTTGCCCTCCCCAACCTAAAGCACTATTATTATGCAGCTCTAAAGAGAAGGGAGGTCTTGCCCTCCCCAACCTAAAGCACTATTATTATGCAGCTCTAAAGAAAAGGGAGGTCTTGCCCTCCCCAACCTAAAGCACTATTATTATGCAGCTCTAAAGAGAAGGGAGGTCTTGCCCTCCCCAACCTAAAGCACTATTATTATGCAGCTCTAAAGAGAAGGGAGGTCTTGCCCTCCCCAACCTAAAGCACTATTATTATGCAGCTCTAAAGAGAAGGGAGGTCTTGCCCTCCCCAACCTAAAGCACTATTATTATGCAGCTCAAAGAGAAGGGAGGTCTTGCTCTCCCCAACCTAAAGCACTATTATTATGCAGCTCTAAAGAGAAGGGAGGTCTTGCTCTCCCCAACCTAAAGCACTATTATTATGCAGCTCTAAAGAGAAGGGAGGCCTTGCCCTCCCCAACCTAAAGCACTATTATTATGCAGCTCTAAAGAGAAGGGAGGCCTTGCCCTCCCCAACCTAAAGCACTATTATTATGCAGCTCTAAAGAGAAGGGAGGTCTTGCTCTCCCCAACCTAAAGCACTATTATTATGCAGCTCTAAAGAGAAGGGAGGTCTTGCCCTCCCCAACCTAAAGCACTATTATTATGCAGCTCTAAAGAGAAGGGATGTCTTGCTCTCCCCAACCTAAAGCACTATTAGTATGCAGCTCTAAAGAGAAGGGAGGTCTTGCTCTCCCCAACCTAAAGCACTATTATTATGCAGCTCTAAAGAGAAGGGAGGTCTTGCTCTCCCCAACCTAAAGCACTATTATTATGCAGCTCTAAAGAGAAGGGAGGTCTTGCCCTCCCCAACCTGAAGCACTATTATTATGCAGCTCAAAGAGAAGGGAGGTCTTGCCCTCCCCAACCTAAAGCACTATTATTATGCAGCTCAAATAGAAGGGAGGTCTTGCCCTCCCCAACCTAAAGCACTATTATTATGCAGCTCTAAAGAGAAGGGAGGTCTTGCTCTCCCCAACCTAAAGCACTATTATTATGCAGCTCTAAAGAGAAGGGAGGTCTTGCCCTCCCCAACCTAAAGCACTATTATTATGCAGCTCTAAAGAGAAGGGAGGTCTTGCCCTCCCCAACCTAAAGCACTATTATTATGCAGCTCTAAAGAGAAGGGAGGTCTTGCCCTCCCCAACCTAAAGCACTATTATTATGCAGCTCTAAAGAGAAGGGAGGTCTTGCCCTCCCCAACCTAAAGCACTATTATTATGCAGCTCTAAAGAGAAGGGAGGTCTTGCCCTCCCCAACCTAAAGCACTATTATTATGCAGCTCTAAAGAGAAGGGAGGTCTTGCCCTCCCCAACCTAAAGCACTATTATTATGCAGCTCTAAAGAGAAGGGAGGTCTTGCCCTCCCCAACCTAAAGCACTATTATTATGCAGCTCAAATGCAACCAATACGTACTTGGTTAAACAATAATTCTGAAGCAAATCGGAGGACAATAGAGCAACACATGTGTCGTGTCTCAATAAAAACGATGCCTTTCTGCACAGAGAATTAACAAAGGACACAAGTGGCTGATAGTACATTAATTAAAAATACTTTGGAGACTTGGGACAGAATAAAGAGAAATTGTGAAATGAGAGATGACCTAATCGTACTGAGAGAGATAAAGGAAGACCCAGAGTTTACTCCTAATAAACATGATATAACTTTTAATATATGGCCACAAAAGGGACTGATTATATTTGGACAATGTCTAAATGAAAATGGAATAAAGTCATTTGAATCTTTAAGGCAATACTATCGTTTACCACAATCTCACTTCTTCCGTTACCTACAAATGAGAAGTTATATCCAGAACAGTAAAATACAAAGGAAAACCATTAGTGATCTTCACCCACTTGTGCTATTTTTGGTAAAGAACTAGAGTAAAATCAGAGTGCCTCATCAAATCTCAGCAATATACACTATTCCAGAAAACAAGCACAAGCAACAAGACACAAGAGCAAAACTAAAATGGGAAGAAGAACTTAACACACACATATCTGAGGACACTTGGAAGGAAATGAATCAGAATGCACACACAACCACAGCATCTCCCTATTGGAGAGAATACGCATGGAAAATACAATCACGTTACTGTATAACACCAGTGCAACAAGCTGAATATAATTCTAAAGTAAAACCAAATTGTTGGAGGGAATGTGGTGACACATATGCCAACTTTGGTCATATCTCTTGTTTCTGCGCATCATTACAATTGTTTTGGAACAACATACAGAAGAAAATTAATATTATCTTAAATGGGGTTATTCATTTGAATACAGACTTCATGCTGTTAGGCAAAACAGTAGACAAAATAGGAAATAAAAATGATGAATATAAATATTTGTTAAGGATATTGCGTATAACAGCACTGAAACAGATAACAGAATACTGGCTTCAAAAAGCATGTCCCCTGATAGATAAATGTAGAGATATGGTTCAACAAATATACCAGATGGAGTACTTAACTTATAACATGAGGGGGAATCTGAAATTATTTGAAAAAAGATGGGCTAAGTGGTCAAGTTACAATCACAAGGTAAAATAAAGTTACTGGATTATGGTGCTCCATATTAGAGCTGACAGTCTTTTAGGGGAGCACTAAATATTTCTTTATTATTATTACTATTTTTATTTTTTTATCTTTTCTCTTTTGATTTTCCTTTTTTATTTTTTTTATTTAAAATTTTTTTTTTTTTGTCTACCGTATTTTTCTATAAATTCAAAATTACTATAATATACTGTAATAATTTAAACATGCATTGTAAATATTGTTAATAACAATTCCACTCATATTGAGTGAACGTTATTATGATGTATCACTGGGTGACACACCTATTTACATTATCTATGTATGTTAAAAAAATATATTTTGTTATCACCACATAGACTGTATAACATGAGTTATGAAATGAAATGATATGATAACAATAAACATTTAAAATAAAGTATCAAAAAAATATATATAAACAAACAGGGCTGTGCGTGTCAAACAGGCTGTGTGTGTCAAACACGTAGCAGTGTGTTACACACATTCTACAGCTCAAAATAAAATAAACAGGCTGTGTGTGTCAAACACATATCAGTGTGTTACACACATTCTACAGCTCAAAATAAAATAAACAGGCTGTGTGTGTCAAACAGGCTGTGTGTGTCAAACACGTAGCAGTGTGTTCCACACATTCTACAGCTCAAAATAAAATAAACAGGCTGTGTGTGTCAAACACATATCAGTGTGTTACACACATTCTACAGCTCAATATAAAATAAACAGGCTGTGTATGTCAAACAGGCTGTGTGTGTCAAACACGTAGCAGTGTGTTCCACACATTCTACAGCTCAAATTAAAATAAACAGGCTGTGTGTGTCAAACACGTAGCAGTGTGTTACACACCTTCTTTAGCTCAATATAAATTAACAGGACTGTTTAATTCATTGTCTTCATTTTGAGGAATGCATGAATTAAAGTTAATTTGATGTTTCTCAGAAAGATGTTTTGTCCAATTGATGTAAGATATAATTTTTTAAAATCTTTAAATCTTTAAAAAATGGCGTACAGTCTTATTCTACCAAGAGGAGGAAGAGGAACCTGCTGTTTTAATTCTGTAGAGAGTACAGAACTCTTGTCTGTTTTCACATTAGAAACATTAACATTAGTGTAGTATTTAGTCACATTGGAGCCCTTTTTGATTGAAGGGGTTTGTGTTTGTACTCACCCCAGTCTCTGCAGTTTACAGTGTGGGTCCTCCAGTCCAGCAGAGAGCGCTCTCACTCCTGAATCCTGCAGCTCATTGTCTCTGAGCTCCAGATCGCTCAGCTCTGAGTGAGGAGAATGCAGGACTGAGGCCAGAACATCACAGCAGCCCTCTGTGAGATTACACCAACCCAGCCTGTGGAGAGACCGCACACACATTTCTTTTTGCAAACATATTAGATTTTATCTGCAAACCCAAGAAACAGCGTTAGTATGATCACTCTGGTGCACTGTACCTCACCTGATATGTTCTTCAGTCCACAAACATCTTTACATTTTAAAAACAGTCAATGTTCTTCACTATGAAAAGATAAATATAATGTACAAGTAAAACCCATTCGCTAAATACAATACTGTGATTATCATGATAAACAATTAATTTCTTCCTAATCTTGTAACCATATAATCAAGTTACCAAAGAATTAATTTAAATTAAAGTTATTCTTGTCATTCATTTTAAATTATACATGAAACCACACAGAATTCATGTAACTTCACACATCCACACAATAAAGCCCCAAACTTGGGTTATTTTTTCCTCCTCTTTCCTGCCGATTTCATCATCACAAACGCTCCAGGCCCACAAAGAATAATTCTCCCCATTGGAGATTTATCTACATCTGCCAATAACATCCTCTGATCACACCTGATGTGAACATGTGATGCTATTTCAGCCAATAGAATATAAATACATATATTTAAAATTTGTTTCAGATTTTTTCACTTTTTCTGCCAATTTGGTAGCCAAATGAACCCCATTCTTATTCAATTTCCCCCGTGTAGCAACAGCTGGAGAATCCTCAGTTGACCGCTCTGCTACTCTGCTGACCAGTCCTCCAGCTCTCTTGCTCTGATCTTAGGTCGTTGGTGCCGGTGTGAATTATAATATAAGTAGGTTTTCCAAACTCCGGATCAGAGAGAATTCTGAATGCGTCCTGTGTTTTCGGACACCAATTATTGTTGCTCCCCGTCCTGGAAAGAGTTTGTGCTCTTGTGGGGGGGCTCTGTGTGTGTGGGGGGGCTGTGTGTGTGTGGGGGCTCTGTGTTTGTGGGGGGCTGGGTGTGGACTGGGGGGGCTCTGTGTGTGTGGGGGGCTGGGTGTGTGTGGGGGGCTGGGTGTGTGTGGGGGGCTGGGTGTGTGTGGGGGGCTGGGTGTGGACTGGGGGGGCTCTGTGTGTGGGGGGGGGGGGCTGGGTGTGGACTGGGTGTGAAGGGGCTCTGTTCTCTGTAGGGGCAGTGAGGTTTTGGGGGGGCTCTGTTCTCTGTAGGGGCAGTGAGGTTTTGAGGGGGCTCTGTTCTCTGTAGAGGCAGTGAGGTTTTGAGGGGGCTCTGTTCTCTGTAGGGGCAGTGAGGTTTTGAGGGGGCTCTGTTCTCTGTAGGGGCAGTGAGGTTTTGAGGGGGCTCTGTTCTCTGTAGTGGCAGTGAGGTTTTGAAGGGGCTCTGTTCTCTGTAGGGGCAGTGAGGTTTTGAGGGGGCTCTGTTCTCTGTAGGGGCAGTGAGGTTTTGAGGGGGCTCTGTTCTCTGTAGGGGCAGTGAGGTTTTGAGGGGGCTCTGTTCTCTGTAGTGCCAGTGAGGTTTTGAAGGGGCTCTGTTCTCTGTAGGGGCAGTGAGGTTTTGAGGGGGCTCTGTTTCTCCCTCTGTTTAGTGTGACCCAGTAGTCAGACTGCTGTGCTCTGCTCTCTCACACTCTGCCTGTCTTTTTAGAGAGTGGAAGTCATTTTCACCATTTCACCATTACTGTGCCATTTTGATATATATTAACAGTCAATTGTCTGTTTTCTGTGTTTTTTTCACCATCTTCAAACATGTATATTTGACGTCCTTTGCGAATCCCCCTTTTTGTGATATATGTATAATGTTTGCAGAGAGGCGAGTGCCCTGCTGATGTGTACGGTGTATGAAATAGTAAATTGGTAATTATGTTTTTTCCCTTATTTTGGCTGCAGTCTTTAAACAGGATCTCTGGATGTTTTGTTTATATTTCATCCTGCCACTCTCTGTATGGATCTCTGGTGGGAACTCAAAGGAGAGGCTGCACTGGCTGCTGCTGCTGCCGCCATTTTGTTACAATGCATCAATCTTTTAAAAAATACAAGCAGCTCAGCCGTCCAATCAGAGGAAGGGCCAACTAACTCTCACAATTCCACTGTCAACTGTCAGTGTTCTTCCCAGCTTATGAGGATAATGCTAAATATCTAGCTGTTTTGAGTAAACTCCTGATTTAATTTTATTAGCTACTAACCGATTAACCAACCAATAACTGACTCTCTCAGGGTCTTAGGGCCTTTGGTTGCCTACCTTCAATGTGGGGGAGAACACAGGTCTCTCTTTAGATTATTTCCAAAAACTCACTTCTCTCCCTGCTCTCCTCTTTGTTTATGGATGTGTTTGTTTGTCGTTTTTAGTTTCTCCTTCTGAAAGTCTCTCTCTGGTCGTGTCCAGATGTCCTGCAAACTGTGGCTTTCCTTGTGTTGCCTTTATTTCTTCTCTTTTTGGTCCTCTTTACTGTTTCTGAGGTGATCTTTTGTAGCTGGTGCTAGGCTAGGCTAGCTGTCTGATAACTGTTCTTTCCGGTTTTAATGTTGTTTTTTTTTGGAAATTGAGATTAATTAAAATATTTTAAATTAGGATATGTTCTATAATTAGATTTATATTATGTTTAAATTCAGTTTTGTCTTAGGTTTATCTCATTTGTAACATAAATTACATTATCATTTGAAAAATAAAGTCAGGCGTTCATTAGTATGATCTCTCTCTCTCTCTCTCTCTCTCTCTCTCTCTGGTTTATTTCTTTTGGGGAGGTTTCCACCTTTAAAATGTTTATTTTGGGTCTGGAATATGTTTATCGTGAGCGGTCACACAGCGTTTCTGGGTGCAACAGCTATTTCGCTGGAGAGGAAATGGGTTTGTCACCAGCACTGGTGGAACCATATTGTGCATGATTTTACAGATTCCATCTGGGTTCTCATTTCACGCATGTGAAAGCACACATTCAATCACATTTGTGAACAGCTACAGCCTCGTCTTTACCGTTAGCGTACCACAGAACAGCTACAGCCTCGTCTTTACCGTTAGCGTACCACAGAACAGCTACAGCCTCGTCTTTACCGTTAGCGTACCACAGAACAGCTACAGCCTCGTCTTTACCGTTAGCGTACCACAGAACAGCTACAGCCTCGTCTTTACCGTTAGCGTACCACAGAACAGCTACAGCCTCGTCTTTACCGTTAGCGTACCACAGAACAGCTACAGCCTCGTCTTTACCGTTAGCGTACCACAGAACAGCTACAGCCTCGTCTTTACCGTTAGCGTACCACAGAACAGCTACAGCCTCGTCTTTACCGTTAGCGTACCACAGAACAGCTACAGCCTCATCTTTACCGTTAGCGTACCACAGAACAGCTACAGCCTCGTCTTTACCGTTAGCGTACCACAGAACAGCTACAGCCTCGTCTTTACCGTTAGCGTACCACAGAACAGCTACAGCCTCGTCTTTACCGTTAGCGTACCACAGAACAGCTACAGCCTCGTCTTTACCGTTAGCGTACCACAGAACAGCTACAGCCTCGTCTTTACCGTTAGCGTACCACAGAACAGCTACAGCCTCGTCTTTACCGTTAGCGTACCACAGAACAGCTACAGCCTCGTCTTTACCGTTAGCGTACCACAGAACAGCTACAGCCTCGTCTTTACCGTAAGCGTACCACAGAACAGCTACAGCCTCGTCTTTACCGTTAGCGTACCACAGAACAGCTACAGCCTCGTCTTTACCGTTAGCGTACCACAGAACAGCTACAGCCTCGTCTTTACCGTAAGCGTACCACAGAACAGCTACAGCCTCGTCTTTACCGTTAGCGTACCACAGAACAGCTACAGCCTCGTCTTTACCGTTAGCGTACCACAGAACAGCTACAGCCTCGTCTTTACCGTTAGCGTACCACAGAACAGCTACAGCCTCGTCTTTACCGTTAGCGTACCACAGAACAGCTACAGCCTCGTCTTTACCGTAAGCGTACCACAGAACAGCTACAGCCTCGTCTTTACCGTTAGCGTACCACAGAACAGCTACAGCCTCGTCTTTACCGTTAGCGTACCACAGAACAGCTACAGCCTCGTCTTTACCGTTAGCGTACCACAGAACAGCTACAGCCTCGTCTTTACCGTTAGCGTACCACAGAACAGTTCTGTGCAGCGCACTGCTCATCTCCGAGCCTAAAATGTGAGCTCTTGTCTGTTTTTCCAAAAATTAAAATCAATTTCTATTACTTTTCTATTCTTTCTATGTTGTCCGACTGATTTAAAACAGATACGTAGTTGTTTTGTATTAGTGGAATAGTAGAGTATTATTTGAGGAAGGGGGTTTTAGGGTTTTTTTTGTAGGGTAGGTGCGGGGGGGTTTTCAGGTTGAGACGCCGTAATGGCGTCTCAGCTAGGAGGAGAAACTTTGTCTCTCCGCCATGGGGTAAGATGCGTTACCGACAATAGCACATCGGTTGAGGACGTATTGATTGCAATTGCAGAGCAGGTAGGAGGTGAAAACATTGATTCGGCTTCAAGAATGAATAAAGCCATGGTGGGTTTTAAATGGAATTGGTTACTAAAGTTGGACATGCAGCAGGTTGCAGAACTTCATAAAGACCTACCAAAGCTAACTTCAGAAGAAAAGGTGGAGTTGGACTCTGAGCTCAGTATGCAGGAGATTACTGAGGCTGTGGGACAGATGTCTTCAGGCCGTGCCCCAGGCATTGATGGATTACCTGCTGACTTTTATAAAAAGTTTTGGGGATGTATGGGGCAGGATTTTTATGGGGTGGTTATGGAGGGTATGTTGAAATGGGAACTTCCACAAAGCTGTGGCCGGGCAGTGCTCACAATGCTGCCGAAAAATGTATTTAAAAAAAAAAATGTTTCTATATATATAAATAAATATATATAAATAATATAAAATAAATATGAGGAGGGGCTTCTCCTCCCTTACTGTTACTGCAGCCATGGGAGAGTGGAGCAGGAGGAGGAGCTTCTCCTCCCTTACTGTTACTGCAGCCATGGGAGAGTGGAGCAGGAGGAGGGGCTTCTCCTCCCTTACTGTTACTGCAGCCATGGGAGAGTGGAGCAGGAGGAGGGGCTTCTCCTCCCTTACTGTTACTGCAGCCATGGGAGAGTGGAGCAGGAGGAGGGGCTGATACTGTCCTTCAGTACTCCTGAGCTGGGGGAGTTTGAAACAGTTGGGAAGAAAGCCCTATACAACACCTGTGTGAAGGTGATGAATCTACAATCACTGGCATGGCTGAGTGCCACAAAGTGGACTGAGATCTTTGGCCCAGGCTCTTCCAATAGAGGCAGCTGGAGAGCCCTGTACAAGCGTCCCATTGAAAAACGGACTGCTGACCTCCAGTGGAGGATTGTTAACGGGGCTGTAGCTACGAACAGACATCTGGTGCACCTAGATCCAGGGGTGGGGGAGGAGTGCGCACCTAGATCCAGGGGTGGGGGAGGAGTGCGCACCTAGATCCAGGGGTGGAGGAGGAGTGCGCACCTAGATCCAGGGGTGGGGCAGGAGTGTGCACCTAGATCCAGGGGTGGAGGAGGAGTGTGCACCTAGATCCAGGGGTGGAGGAGGAGGAGTGTGCACCTAGATCCAGGGTGGGGGGGAGGAGTGCGCACCTAGATCCAGGGGTGGAGGAGGAGTGCGCACCTAGATCCAGGGGTGGGGGAGGAGTGTGCACCTAGATCCAGGGGTGGGAGAGGAGTGCGCACCTAGATCCAGGGGTGGAGGAGGAGTGCGCACCTAGATCCAGGGGTGGGGGAGGAGTGCGCACCTAGATCCAGGGGTGGGGGAGGAGTGCGCACCAAGATCCAGGGGTGGAGGAGGAGTGCGCACCTAGATCCAGGGGTGGAGGAGGAGTGCGCACCTAGATCCAGGGGTGGGGGAAGAGTGCGCACCTAGATCCAGGGGTGGAGGAGGAGTGTGCGCCTAGATCCAGGGGTGGAAGAGGAGTGTGCACCTAGATCCAGGGGTGGGGGAGGAGTGCCATTTTTGTTCTCATGTTGAGACACTGGAACATCTTTTTATCAAATGTGTTCAGTAAGGTCAGCTCTTTTAGTTATTAAAGCAGTGATTTATTTATTTTGTGGAGGTTTTCACCTTTAAATCTTTATTTTGGGTCCGGAATATGTTTCTCGTCAGCGCCATGTACGTAATTTACCATTTGGAAAATGAGGAAAAATGGTATTCTGGGGCAGGGGTCAGTGGACCCCAAGAATATGATGTTGGGGTGCTGGCTGCTCGCCTCAGCATTGAACATGCCTTTTACAGACTGGTGGACAATTTGGCATGTTTTAGGGAGGTGTGGGGACTGGGGAATGTTTTGTGTTCAGTAGACCCCAACGGGATGGGACCTCAGTTCTTACCCTCTGATTTGGTGGTTGGGTCGGGGGGGGGTTGTTTGAGCTTGTTGGGTTTTTTATTTTAAAGTTTTTTGTCCCAATAAAGGGGGTTTTAAAATTTCTCTCTCTCTCAGGTACAGGGTCTTGCCACCCATTATTCATATAAGCGCACCCCAGTCAATATGCTTACATGCAAACTCATATTCACACATAAACATTCAGGTTACAGTCTTTTAAAAGCAGAAAGATCCATTCAAATGCAGAGACGTTATAGTACCGCTTGTAAGTACACATATCAAGAGTCTTTTGATGTTGTTGGGTCACAGACATCAGGAAGACATGGCATGCAAAGGATATGTGACCAAATATAAAAAATGATTACTTTATTCTATATATAAATGCAGGGTTGCCAATAATTGTGGCACACGTGGTTTTGTTAAAAATAATTATTTCTTGATGAGGGATTTTTTTTTCTCATAATAAATTTATTTCAATTAAAGGTAGGATTTTTCTCATTTTTCAGTGTGAGATTAAACTAATTCACCAAACGGTGAGTTTTTTATAACCCTTTTTACTCATCTTTACCAGGGGTGCCAATAATTGTGGAGGGCACTGTATACAATGGGGGAAATAAGTACCATCACTCTGCTGCCAGAAATACAGTAGATATGGATGGATCACTTGAAGGGTTTCTTCTCCTGACTTATTTTTCCATAGAGTTCAATAGGACATTTTGTCAGGAGAAAATACCCTTAAAGTGATCCATCCATATCTACTGTATTTCTGGCAGCAGAGTGATGGTTAAAGGCTTGTTTGATACATCAGACCCTTGATGACTTAGATCCATTTAGCCAACCATGTATTCCATACTGTTCCAGTGTAATTTACAGCTAAATCTAGTCCCACCCCCCAATTCCCATAGAGATCCATTCAAATGTAGAGATGTAATAGTATCGCTTGTAAAAGTACCAGAAAATAAGATATCAAAAGTCTTTTGATGTTGTTGGGTCACAGACATCCGGAAGCCATGGCATGCAAAGGATATGCGACCAAATATAAAAATATGGCTTGTCCACCAAGTATTAAATACATTTCATTTAGTGTGTTCAATACTTTTTTCCTGTGTCATTCCACTTTATTGCGCACAACTTTGTTTAAGGATTGGAATGTTACAATTTCATGTGAATAGCTGCATTGAAAATATGTTTAATAAAGAAATTGTTGACGTGTCCAATACTTATTTCCTCCATTGTATATACTATGTGTAAAAATTCAAACCCTTAAACAGCCATAATCACCAATTCAATTTAAAGTCACACAGTACACAGCACTACTCACCCCAGTCTCTGTAGTTTACAGTTTGGACTCATCAGTCCAGCACAGAGCAGCGTCACTCCTGAATCTCCCAGGTTATTGTAGCCGAGGTCCAGATCTCTCAGGGGTGAGTTTGATGACTGGAGAGCTGAGGCCACGATATCACAGGACTTCTCTGTGAGGTCACAGCTGTTCAGTCTGCAAAAGAAGAGTTAATATATTATAGTATTATAATATTATGTATCTATAAAACATGTAACATTTGAAATGTAACAATGATAGTGTTCAGTGAGGAAGCGTGAAATTGAGGATTTTAAGGTTGTCGATGTTCTGAGGAAGATGTCTGTGCTACACTCTCCAAATGCAGCACTTTGGACCTGAGAATTAGACATCCTGCTGGACTGAACTCTTCTATAGATGTGATTCTGACACAAATGGGCACTTTTCTTATTCTGTAAGTTCTCTGAATTGTGGCAAAGGGCTCATCTACCTTTTCTATGATCTTTTTTCTGGATTTAACCCTCCCATCCCATCCCAGAGGTGCAGCTGCCATCTTTCAGAGTGGACAGTGGGTTAGTTTGTAATGTTGTGGGACATTTGGCAGTTACCACCAAAAGTAAAGATGTAAAAGTTAACACACATCTTTCAGTGTGGATACTGAGTTATCCTCTGATTATTTACTTTCGGTTTTAACTGTGACAAACTTCCCACAGCATTGCAAGCTAACACACAGCTAAAGGCAGATTTACTTTATAAACAGCACTGCAAGCTAACACACAGCTAAAGGCAGATTCACTTTATAAACGGCACTGCAAGCTAACACACAGCTAAAGGCAGATTCACTTTATAAACAGCACTACAAGCTAACACACAGCTAAAGGCAGATTCACTTTATAAACAGCACTGCAAGCTAACACACAGCTAAAGGCAGATTCACTTTATAAACAGCACTGCAAGCTAACACACAGCTAGTGATGTGCAGTTCGCAAACAAATCGGTATTTTTGAAAGACTCTTTATGCTGAGTCGTCTGAGTCGACTCGCCAGTTCGAGGGAAACGTGCTAACTCACGGCTCTGGCTCTTTGCTCTGGGTCTGACTCTGCCTGCTTTCTACTCCAGCCGGGAGACACTCCCCCGAGACACTCAGCATTGGTTAATGCGCGGCAACCGAAAACAGGACCTTGGGGATGACTGTTACTGCAGCCATGGGAGAGTGGAGCAGGAGGAGGGGCTTCTCCTCCCTTACTGTTACTGCAGCCATGGGAGAGTGGAGCAGGAGGAGGGGCTTCTCCTCCCTTACTGTTACTGCAGCCATGGGAGAGTGGAGCAGGAGGAGGAGCTTCTCCTCCCTTACTGTTACTGCAGCCATGGGAGAGTGGAGCAGGAGGAGGGGCTTCTCCTCCCTTACTGTTACTGCAGCCATGGGAGAGTGGAGCAGGAGGAGGAGCTTCACCTCCCTTACTGTTACTGCAGCCATGGGAGAGTGGAGCAGGAGGAGGAGCTTCTCCTCCCTTACTGTTACTGCAGCCATGGGAGAGTGGAGCAGGAGGAGGGGCTTATCCTCCCTTACTGTTACTGCAGCCATGGGAGAGTGGAGCAGGAGGAGGAGCTTCACCTCCCTTACTGTTACTGCAGCCATGGGAGAGTGGAGCAGGAGGAGGGGCTTCTCCTCCCTTACTGATACTGCAGCCATGGGAGAGTGGAGCAGGAGGAGGGGCTGATACTGTCCTTCAGTACTCCTGAGCTGGGGGAGTTTGAACCTAGATCCAGGGGTGGGGGAGGAGTGTGCACCTAGATCCAGGGGTGGGGGAGGAGTGCGCACCTAGATCCAGGGGTGGGGGAGGAGTGCGCACCTAGATCCAGGGGTGGGAGAGGAGTGTGCACCTAGATCCAGGGGTGGGAGAGGAGTGTGCACCTAGATCCAGGGGTGGGGGAGGGGTGCCATTTTTGTTCTCATGTTGAGACACTGGAACATCTTTTTATCAAATGTGTTCAGTTAGGCTGGGTCTTTTAGTTATTAAAGCAGTGATTTATTTATTTTGTGGAGGTTTTCACCTTTAAATCTTTATTTTGGGTCCGGAATATGTTTCTCGTCAGCGTCATGTATGCAATTTACCATTTGGAAAATGAGGAAAAATGGTATTCTGGGGCAGGGGTCAGTGGACCCCAAGAATATGATGTTGGGGTGCTGGCTGCTCGCCTCAGGATTGAACATGCCTTTTACAGACTGGTGGACAATTTGGCATGTTTTAGGGAGGTGTGGGGACTGGGGAATGTTTTGTGTTCAGTAGACCCCAACGGGATGGGACCTCAGTTCTTACGCTCTGATTTGGTGGTTGGGTCTGGGGAGGGGGGCAGGGGTTGTTTGAGCTTGTTGGGTTTTTTATTTTTAAGTTTTTTGTCCCAATAAAGGGGTTTTTAAAATCTCTCTCTCTCTCAGGTACAGGGTCTTGCCACCCATTATTCATATAAGCACACCCCAGTCAATATGCTTACATGCAAACTCATATTCACACATAAACATTCAGGTTACAGTCTTTTAAAAGCAGAAAGATCCATTCAAATGCAGAGACGTTATAGTACCGCTTGTAAGTACACATATCAAGAGTCTTTTGATATGTTTGGGTCACAGACATCAGGAAGTCATGGCATGCAAAGGATATGTAACCAAATATTAAAAATGATTACTTTATTCTATATATAAATGCAGGGGTGCCAATAATTGTGGCACACGTGGTTTTGTTAAAAATAATTATTTCTTGATGAGGGATTTTTTTTTCTCATAATAAATTAAATTCAATTAAAGGTTGGGTTTTTCTCATTTTTCAGTGTGAGATTAAGCTAATTCACCAAACGGTGAGTTTTTTATAACCCTTTTTACTCATCTTTACCAGGGGTGCAGATAATGGTGGAGGGCACTGTATATATACTATGTGTAAAAATTCAAACCCTTAAACAGCCATAATCACCAATTACATTTAAAGTCACACAGTACACAGCACTACTCACCCCAGTCTCTGTAGTTTACAGTTTGGACTCATCAGTCCAGCACAGAGCAGCTCCACTCCTGAATCTCCCAGGGTATTGGAGCTGAGGTCCAGTCTCTGTAGTTTACAGTTTGGACTCATCAGTCCAGCACAGAGCAGCTTCACAGCTGAATCTCCCAGGTTATTGGAGCCGAGGTCCAGATCTCTCAGGAGTGAGTTTGATGACTGGAGAGCTGAGGCCACAATATCACAGGACTTCTCTGTGAGTTTGCAGTTGTTCAGTCTGCAAAATAAGAGTTATAGTATAATAATATTAGGTATCTATAAAACATGTAACATTTGAAATGTAACAATGATAGTGTTCAGTGATGACGAGTGAAATTGAGGATTTTAAGGTTGTCGATGCTCTGAGGAAGATGTCTGTGCTACACTCTCCAACTGCAGCACTTTGGACCTGAGAATTAGACATCCTGCTGGACTGAACTCTTCTATAGATGTGATTCTGACCCAAATGGGCACTTTTCTTATACTGTAAGTTCTCTGAATTGTGGCAAAGGGCCCATCTACCTATTCTATGATCTTTTTTCTGGGTTTAACCCTCCCATCCCATCCCAGAGGTGCAGCTGCCATCTTTCAGAGTGGACAGTGGGTTAGTTTGTAATGTTGTGCGACAATTGGCAGTTACCACCAAAAGTAAAGATGTAAAAGTTAACACACATCTTTCAGTGTGTATACCGAGTTATCCTCTGATTATTTACTTTCGGTTTTAACTGTGACAAACTTCCCACAGCACTGCAAGCTAACACACAGCTAAAGGCAGATTCACTTTATAAACAGCACTGCAAGCTAACACACAGCTAAAGGCAGATTCACTTCATAAACAGCACTGCAAGCTAACACACAGCTAAAGGCAGATTCACTTTATAAACAGCACTGCAAGCTAACACACAGCTAAAGGCAGATTCACTTTATAAACAGCACTGCAAGCTAACACACAGCTAAAGGCAGATCCACTTTATAAACAGCACTGCAAGCTAACACACAGCTAAAGGCAGATTCACTTTATAAACAGCACTGCAAGCTAACACACAGCTAAAGGCAGATTCACTTTATAAACAGCATTGCAAGCTAACACACAGCTAAAGGCAGATTCACTTTATAAACAGCATTGCAAGCTAACACACAGCTAAAGGCAGATTCACTTTATAAACAGCACTGCAAGCTAACACACTTGTGATGTGCAGTTCGCGAACGAATCGGTATTTTTGAACGACTCTTTATGCTGAGTCGTCTGAGTCGACTCGCCAGTTCGAGTGAATCGTGCTAACCCACGGCTCTGGCTCTGGGCTCATGGCTCTGGCTCTGGCTGCTTTCTACTACAGCCGGGAGACACTCCCCCGAGACACTCAGCACTGGTTAATGCGCGGCGCGCAGTTTCTGATTGCTAAGTTAGAACCTACCTAAGAATATATATATTTTTAATTTGATCTAACAATATTGCACACACTTTTGTGAAGTTAATAATCGCCCCAGCTCATTCCAAAGTTATTATGACTACTAATGGTTAAAAGAAAGATACGTAGCTACAGTAGCTATACTACCCAACTGATCAGCACGAAATCAACTCGACTCAATTTAAGAGCCATGAGCCGTAGCAATATCCCTCGGCTCCAGACTGAGCCGGAACCAGAGCCGTGACACAAACCGAAGTCATTTTCGAGTTTTAACCACAAAACTGTTCTTATAGAGTTCTGTGGTTTTAATAAAGGGCAAAATGAAGTACACCATTAAGCTATTAATTTAATATTAGTTTACTACTCAGCGTGATTCAAACGGAAACCCTATTGACAAAGGAATTATGTTAGCCTTTATCTTGTAACGTTCCGCTCCCTTCCTGTCCGTTCTCCATGTTTTTCCCTTTCCTCCCGTGTCATGGTGGATTCCCTGTGTCCGTGTTTTCCCTGTCGCTACAGGCTGGGCGTGCCCCTTCTGTCTGATTCTCTCTGTTCCCTCACTTTAGGTTCAACCTATCTCCTTTCCCCCTCCCTGCATGCATTCCGCACCAGTCAATTAGTCAATCACTCTCGGTTACATTCCTCATGCTTTTGGTGATTGGTTTCAATTTCACTCCCCTACTTATACCTCTCGCTGGCTGCTATTCGGCACCAGTTCGTTAACGTTGTTCGTGCGTTTCATGGTCTCCTGTATTTTGGTGCTGTTTAGTTGTAAGCTCTGCTGTGGTTTTCCCCGATCTACCTCCTTGGTTCCTAGACCAGTGTTCCACATGGATCCAGCCTGTAGCAGTCAAGTCTCCCTGTATGTGTTGCGGTACCCCCGCCAAGACTAACGTTGCCTGCGCAGTTGGATGCTCTGCCTCCAGCCCAGTTCCTGTTGGACCCTCCGGTCCAGAGTCCGTTCCTGTGATCCAGTTCCTGTTGGACCTCCCGGTCCAGATCCAGTCCGGTTCCGGTTCGGAACAAAACCTTCGTTCCTGTGATCCAGTTCCTGTTGGACCTCCCGGTCCAGATCAAGTCCAGTTCCGGTTCGGAACAAAACCTGGTTCCCGTGATCCAGTTCCTGTTGGACCCTCGGTCCAGATCAAGTCCAGTTCCGGTTCGGAACAAAACCTTGTTCCCGTGATCCAGTTCCTGTTGGACCTCCCGGTCCAGATCAAGTCCAGTTCCGGTTCGGAACAAAACCTTCGTTCCCGTGATTCAGTTCCTGTTGGACCCCCCGGTCCAGATCAAGCCCAGTTCCGGTTCGGAACAAAACCTTCGTTCCCGTAATCCAGTTCCTGTTGGACCTCCCGGTCCAGATCAAGTCCAGTTCCGGTTTGGAACAAACCTTCGTTCCCGTGATCCGGTTCCAGTGTGGGCCTCCTGGCCCAGTACAAGCCCAGCTCCGGTTTGGAGCAGTTCGCTCCTTCCTGGAAACCCTTTGACATTGTGTTAAATTTGTGTTGAGCTTGGGACTACCCCAAGGCTCCTAATAAACACTCCTTTCTGTTTCCCTGTCTCTTGGTCGTGCATTTGGGTTCAGCCCGTGTTTGGTTCGTGACATATCTAATGATATTCCGAGACGCCGACTGTATATTACGAAATTATTAAACTTTTTGCGAGAATTGCAACCGAATTCCAGTCAACTATGAAACAATTAGGCCAAATATGCGATATTGCGATTGTGTTCAGCTAGATTAGGCTACAAAAAAATGACAGAAAACACTTATTTAAAGTGGTGGCATTTTTATTTTAGAACTCTTGACCAACAACAACAGTGAACAGAATAAATAGCCTACAATTGCGTATGATATAATAAATAAAGTAGTTAAAATAAACACATTTAAATAACCTTATGGTGTCCAAATGAATAAACGACACAGGCTCCTGTACATCATATGCACACACTGACACACACAATACATATCTGGCTTGTTTGTCAAATTTGGCTGGCTATCTCTCTTATACAGTCTTCCATCCACCTCATTTTCAGTAGACCTAGACTACTGGATTCTGGGATCTGATAAAAAAATAAGATTAATATTAGCATAGATTAAATAGCTCTATACAAATATAACCATTCAATGTCTATTATTACCTGTAAGATCCAATGTTACAATCTATGATCGAAAAAACGTAGATGAGAAAGTCGTAAATAAACGTAACCTGCGATTGCAAACTAGCTTGAGACAGTAGGCTACTGTAAATTGAGAATATTAGCAATGAGTATCATTCAGATGATTTGGATCTGAATAAAATATCGAGGCTAGTTTACAAACTTATTTTGTCTACTTTGTTACCAGCTAGGGTCTGCTGTCTGAAACAGCTTCTAATTCCAGCTCACGAGTCGCGCCGCTGAAAGAAAAAGATGCGGCTCAAACGGCTCTTCTGTATTAACCGGAAGTACCAAAATTGCAACTCCGACTCCGACTCTTCAAACTGAATGGTACGAATAGAGCCGACTCAGAAAAAAGAGCCGAACTGCCCATCACTATAACACACATCTTCTTCTTCTTCTTCTTCTTCTTCTTTTTGTTTCATGGCATATCGCACTCTTTTACTTTGAAGGTGCATACCGCCACCTACTGTACCGGAGTATGCAGACATGATTTTTTTAATACTGCATACAGAATGGATAATTATTTCTTCTTAAACAAATCCCTATACCTTAATACTGTATAACACTACAATCCCTATACATGAATACTACATAAAACTATATATCTATTTACTATATTCTATTATATAATCTTGTAACCTTCAAAAATTATATAACAGCCTTCTGGGCATCCATTACCCCTTTTCCATCAGTCCCCAATATTCCCCCTAGGCTCCATGCTCTACCTGCCTCTCTAATCCTAATGAAGAGTTCCATTACCCCTCTTCCATCAGTCCCCAATATTCCCCCTAGGCTCCATGCTCTACCTGCCTCTCTAATCCTAATGCAGAGTTCCATTACTCCTCTTCCATCAGTCCCCAATATTCCCCCTAGGCTCCATGCTCTACCTGCCTCTCTAATCCTAATGCAGAGTTCCATTACCCCTCTCCATCAGTCTCCAATATTCCCCCTAGGCTCCATGCTCTACCTGCCTCTCTAATCCTAATGCAGAGTTCCATTACCCCTCTTCCATCAGTCCCCAATATTCCCCCTAGGCTCCATGCTCTACCTGCCTCTCTAATCCTAATGCAGAGTTCCATTACCCCTCTTCCAACAGTCCCCAATATTCCCCCCAGGCTCCATGCTCTACCTGCCTCTCTAATCCTAATGCAGAGTTCCATTACCCCTCTTCCAACAGTCCCCAATATTCCCCCTAGGCTCCATGCTCTACCTGCCTCTCTAATCCTAATGCAGAGTTCCATTACCCCTCTTCCATCAGTCCCCAATATTCCCCCCAGGCTCCATGCTCTACCTGCCTCTCTAATCCTAATGCAGAGTTCCATTACCCCTCTTCCATCAGTCCCCAATATTACCCCCAGGCTCCATGCTCTACCTGCCTCTCTAATCCTAATGCAGAGCTGTTCCCTCTCTTCAGTGTACTTATTGCATTCCATGAGAACATGTTCAACATTTTCTGTGTTATTGCAATGAGCGCATTCTGCTGACATACTTTCCCCAACCATGAACAGTGTTTTATTGAGTCCTATGTGATCAAACCTTAACCTACTTAACGTGACTTCTTCCCTCCTATTTCCCTTCCTAATATCTTGTGCCCTTATAGATTTCTGTACTTTGTAGTATGTTCACCCTTTACTGTCCCTGTCCCATCTTTCCTGCCATTTCCTCATCACCCCTTTCTTAATTATTACTTTTCCTTCCTCTTTACCAAATGGTATGCATAAAATTTCTTCTCTCTTTATTGCTTTTTTAGCAATTATGTCCGCTCCTTCGTTCCCTGTAATGCCTACATGGGCCGGCGCCCAACAGAATCGTACGTCTTTCCCTACTCTGTGAAGTCTAAAAAGGCTCTGGTGAATTTCTAGCACTAGATCTTCTCTTACTGATTTCATAGATTTAATGCTGAGGAGCACAGCAAGAGAGTCCACACAGAATACCACTCTGTCAGGCATAACATCTTCAACCCACTGCAGGCCTATTATTACTGCCATCATTTCTGCTGTAAAAACTGACAGATGTTTGGATATCCGTTTCCCAATCTTTGCTTTCATTTTTGGTATATATATTCCTATGCCTACTTTGCCATCTTCATCTTTAGAACCGTCTGTATAAATATCTAGGTAGCTGTAGTATGTATTTCTTATATATTGTTATGCCAGGAATCCTTTTTCCTCAGCATCCCAATCCTTCCTTAGTTCTATTATTTTTATATCTACTTCAGGTTTTGGGAATAGCCATGGTGGAATCACACTTATACGGGTTGGGGTATTAAAATGAATACATTCCAATCCATATTCTTCTGCTTTGACCTTTGCTGTCCATCCAAATCCATTACCCTTAAATCTACTATATTCCCAACATTCTTGTAACACCCCCTTGGCTGGGTTCTCATAACCACACCCCTGTAACCGAATCCAGTATGATGTCATCAGTTTGTCCCTTCTCAAGTCAATCGGGGCCTCACCTGCCTCTACCTGGATTGCATTGATGGGGGTTGTTCTCATTGCACCAGTACAGATTCTAAGAGCCTTATTTTGCACTCTGGTAATTCTGTCAAGGTGTGTCTTGGCTGCTGCTCCATATACAAAACATCCATACTCAATTGATGCTCTCATTAAAGCCCTATATACATACAAGAGTGATTCCTTATCGGCCCCCCAGTCTTGTCCAGCTATAGCTCTCATTAGATTGACCACTTTCTTGCATTTTGTCTCCACCTTTTCAACATGTATTTTCCATGTGTCTTTTTCATCTAACCAGATTCCCAAATATTTAAATACATTAAACTTCTCCATGGGTTGCCCATATAGTTTGACTCTCTGATTTTCTGTCCCTCTCTTCCTTGTGAAATACATATAGCAGGATTTGCTTGTAGAGCTTAAAGCCCCAGTTATAGGACCACTGTTCTACTCTCACTATTGCTTCCTTCATTCTGTCTGTTAATCTCGCTGAATCTCGCCCCCTAATCCAAATGGCTCCATTGTTACGTGTGCCTGTCTCTCCCTCTGTCTGTTGTGTTTTCCCATCCAGAGAATTGGCCTGATTGACTGATTGGAGTCACCTGGCCCACGCCTTTAAAAGACTGGCTTGCCCAGCAATCAGGAGTTGCTTATTTACTTTTGTTCCTGCTTCCGAGTGAGACGTTTTTCTTCTCCCTCACGGCCTACGACCCCGAGTGTCTTTTGGACCGTGGTTTTCCCTATTTTCTTCATCTACTGACCTATTTCCTTTACTACACATATCGGCATTCACAGACGCACATACACGCATAGAAACCTGCATTCACGCATCCATACGCTCCCCATTCCTTTTCCCCTTGTTTAATAAATATATTTTTGTATCGCAACTCAACGTCTCTGCACCTTTTATGTTGCGGTCATTCAGGGAGTGGCCGTAACATAAAATTGGGGGCTCGCGTCCGGGATCTGGACGTTTTTTCGAGTCGTTTTGATGGACCATTGATCCATTTGTTTAGATAGCTATAGCTCGTCATTTTGTAATTGGTAGCAGTGTACTGCTCTTTCGGAAGCGCTATTTTTGAAATTGCTTTCTGGTTGCGTTAACTGTTTGCAGTAACATTGTGTACAGGTAAGCATTTCTATTGTACTTACGACTTGTTGGTTATCTTTTGCTGTTTGGCGTTGTTTGGTAGTTTTCAGCGCGTGTAAACAGCTGACTCAGAAGCGCTGTTAGTGCTCTGGGTAGAAGCGGTGTTTTTCCTGATTGGATTTAGCTGCATCGCTTAAATTCTCACGAACTACCGTTTATGCACTGCCAAAGAAAGTAGTATTTTATCCCTGTTTACAGGGTGTTTACAGACATTACTTTGATTAGTGATTTACTGTTTGGCTTCTTGGTTTGAAGCTGTAGTTCCACGCGTTTAGTACTGTTTTTGCCGGTCCTGGCGTTTGCAAGCTGCTATATTAAATTGGCGTTACGGTCGTGGTATTCGACTGCTTGTGTTAGGTACGTTTTGCGTGGTGTTAAACTATTTTTGCTACTTTGAGTGTTTTTGTAGTAGTGGGAATAATTGCTGTGGCCTGAGCAGAGTGAGACATTTTTCCCTGATTGTTTTGGGTGGTAAATAAATTGTATTGCTGCAATTTTTATTCTGCCTGTTGTCTTGTTGAGCTGTTTGGGACACTAGCTACTTGAAATATTGTGAGCCTTGCTCTCATAGATATTTTTTTTATAGACTTGTTTTCTCACGAGTTTAAGTCATTTTTGCCTGTCTCTTGGAACCTGTTTCGGGTCTTCCTGGTGCATTCATTCACCTTTCGAAGGAGCTGAAGACGCAGCGTCGAACCGAGTTTGATTGTTCCTTGAGGTCCGAGATAGGAATCTAACCTGTGTTCCCTGAGGAGTCTCTTTTCTTGACCGGAGGAGCTAAACACATAGCGCTGGTTGGGACTAGATCGCTCTTTCTGTGGGCCTAGGTGGATTGTCTAAGGACGGCAGTTCTTTTTCTGGCTGACTGTAGCCTTAAATATTTTTTTCCTTAACTAAGTGATTGCTCCAAGGCATTTTACTGGTCAAAAATGACATCTAAAACTGAAGACTTTATTTTAGATCCATCTGAAATATTGTTGGATAACTATACTAAAGATCAGTTATTATATATCGCTGAGCATTATAAGATTGAAATTCCCAGTAAAAGACTGAAAGAGAATGTTAAAACAATTCTCAAAGCTGCCTTAAGTGATCTTGGTATTCTAATTGTCAAACCTGACTTGTCACCTCCCGGTAGTCCTATTTCCAATCCTCCACAAATGACTACATCGGAAATCGAATTGAAGCTTCAAGAACTAGCTCTGCGCGATAAACAACATGAGCGTGAAATTCAGTTAGGCTTTCGGAAGTTGGAAATTGAAGCTCAGGAAAAGAAATTTCAAATTGAAGCTGAGGAAAGAAAGGCACTTCAAGAATTTGAATTTTAAAAATTGGAGCTTGAAAGCCGAAGTACCTCAACTCGCTCTGTAGACCCAGCTCGTGCAGGGTTCGATGTGAGTAGGCAGATACGCATGGTGCCACCATTTTCTGAAAAGGAGGTGGAAAAATATTTTGCCCATTTCGAACGTGTTGCCACTTCATTGAAATGGCCCGCCAATGTGTGGACTATTTTATTACAGTGTGTTTTAACTGGTAAAGCCAGAGAGGCCTATTCCTCGCTTAATTTGGATGAGAGCTCTGATTACGAGATTGTATCACTGCATGTCCTAAACTAGCAAGGAAAAACACTAAACCTCACTTGCTAGTTAACTCCTTAGTTCTGATAGTCTAGATAGTCGCGCCTGCGAGACCGTTTTACGCAACTGAGACACGTGTTGCTCCTGCATCCAAACTATTAGTGGAAAACCCAAACGCGGTATTTTAACTTTATTGGTAGACGATTCGCGACGATTTCTGGCCAATGCGTAGTTTCTAAGTGTCACTATCTTTCCGTAGCAAGTCCATTTAACAAGCACTCCCCACCAGCCTATACCTACCCATGCGTGACATAGTGGGCAATAGCGTCTAAGTTGGGAGTTCATAAATATATGTATTCATCATATAATATCAGAATTCCGTCCAGCAACCAGATAAACCCACCAATAGCACGAGCGTATGCAAATACAGCGGTGCAAATCGCTGCTCAATCAATACCGACATAAACAAGTGAAATCATACAATGCCATTCTACTATCAATATCTGCTATTAAATATGGAATTCATGTGCAATACTACCGTGGATTTAAGCGTAGATATGTCCCTTTCAAGATTCCGTGGTCATTTATTGTCTTGGACAATCCGTTTGAAAAATACACAGCGCATTGTAATACTATTATACAAACTGCGTAACCCCCTCTTTCTGATTGCAGTGCTGTGACGCGTTCAATTTTATTCTTGTTTGATCGACAATGGTTTTATCCAATAGAAGGCACGACAAGCTTCCCAAAAGTTATTTACATGTGTAATTGAAAGCTTGGGTTAACTATTTTAAGGGCGAGCGTAACTGCAATCTTGTTCAATCACTACAATTTTACGCATGTCGTGACGCATGACGCACTACGCGATATAAGTGCGCGTAAACATTGGTTGCCTGCGTAATCATTGTTTGCCTGCGCTTTGGTACGGGTTTAACAGTATGGCTGAAGATAAACTTCACGCATTTGACCAAATCGCTTTTGGAAGTGGGTCAGAAGAGGAAAGCGACGGAGATTCATCTAATCCCTGTATCGTAGACTCTGTAGAAGAGGATGCCTATCGATATGGGGAAGATATCCTCCTCGACATGTAAGTATTACAGCTTGTAAGATTGTGATTATATACATTCGTTTTTCCACTGCGTCATTACCTAGATATATAATCGTTATTTTTTTATTTGCATCGGTCGTAATAGAGCACTGTTAGCCTGCTAATAATGCTGAACATATTTGTATTGATAATATCTGTTAGCGTAGTGGCTCGTGGTGGCCTACTTAGTTTGAATTCATACCACTCACAATGAAATTGAGTATTTTAGCGCTGTTCTGTTTGGTTGCTCAGTCGTGCGTGATATTTGATGGCTGGATTTGCCGTGAAGCTAGAACATTGCCAGTGTTCCCGATATTATTTTATTGTAATGTTTTGGTGCATAATGTACTCTATGGGGTATGCTTTTCACTTAGGGAATGGGCAATATGTATTCAAATTTACTGTGTCCAGATGTGTGCAAGATGAATGTAACAATATAAATACAAAAGCAACAGTTGTGAAACACACTACAGAGTAATGCCATCCTAGAGCATGCAACAAAATATAACATAATGTAGCATACAGAAGAAAGTGTTTACTGAAGTACAAGAGTGAATGATTTCATATTTAGCTGTGTGTACCACAGTGTTATAATGCTTCTGCATTATGTAATTTGTTCCTATAACATGCTTGACCCTCCACCTCTGCCACTCCAGCAGTGCCCTCTACTGTTCAGAGTGAAGCCACTGCAGGACCAGATCCTTACAGCAAACTGAAGACCGTGCATATTGGCCACGAAGGCACCGCACAGGATGAAGCAGTATATGAAGGATAATGGTGAAAAAATGGCACACTTGGCATCAAACACTGAACTGAAACTGTGCAATATCAATGTTTTCATCCATTAAGTGATCGTAAGGTAAAATGTATATGCTTTATAAAGGACAAAAGGCTTTTTAATAATTTCTCGGAGAGGTTTTGGGTAGGTTATTGGACACCTAGATATCCACCCCCCTGTACTGATCCAAAATAATTCCCACATGAAAATGATAACAAGGTGAGTTAAGAGTCAAAACGGTTGATTTGCACTGAAATGTATGATTAGTTTAAGATTTACAGCTATTCACATTTTAGCCAATTTGGATAGGTTTGGAGACCCTGGGTACATCAGGCTACACTGCTTACATTTCGTGTCATAGATCTTTAGTAGTTCTGTATATCACCCTGCGATTATTGAATGCTTGTGGACAAGGAGTTTATGATCCAGGAAATGTGTAGTTTTACCTGTTTCACTTATGTAGCTCTCAGTATTTTGAAGAAATATATATTTTGTTGCATTTTTTGCAAAGTTTTGCTTGCATTTCCGGCACTTTATTTTGACTTAAATTATGAAAATAAACAAATCTAAGTTTGTCCCAAAAAATGGTACACCGGTTTTGTTTCATTTAAGCCATTTACCAAGTTTATGTGATGCTCACACCTGGAGTTATAAAGCCTTAATCAGAGTACCCCCATGATTTACCAAATATGCCATCTGCACTAAGGGGTTAATAAAAAGGAAACTTTTGATTATTCACCTTTTCTCCTAACTGGAGTTGTGTCTTTGCCAGGTACACCTGGTGTTACAATTAAAATACTTTGTGATACTGGCGCTGCTCAGTCATTCATTCTTGCTGACGTATTGCCCCTGTCTGACAGTACTTCCCTTGGTGCCAGTGTGCTGGGACAAGGTGTGGCGATGAATTATATTGATGTTCCGTTGCACAAAGTCACCCTGGATTCGGACTTAGTCACTGGGGATGTTGTGGTCGGGGTGCGTCCTAGTCTTCCTGTGGAAGGTGTGTCTTTCATTCTGGGGAACGATTTAGCTGGTGGTAAGGTTTTCCCTAACCCAGAGGTTACCGCCAACCCTGTCAAATCCATGTCCTCTGACACGCTTGGACAAACCTACCCTGACGTGTTTCCCACATGCGCCGTTACTCGCGCGATGACTAAACAGTTTGAATCCGACGACGAGGATATTGTCAATTTAAGTGACACATTTTTTTGCAGATCCGATGTAAAAACCACTTCACTTAATATGAATGATTTTAAATCTTGTGTTGATGTGTTTTTACCCCGGGAACAGCTGATTGTAGAGCAACGTAAAGATTTCTCTTCTCTTTTTGATCAGGCTGTTGATGAAAAGGAAATTTGTGAGTTGTCAGCAGGTTACTTCACGCAGACCGGTGTTTTAATGCGCAAATGGAGTCCTATTACTGCCTCTTCCCAAGAGGATTGGAAGGCTACCCATCAAATTGTTGTGCCTTTAAAATTTCAAAATGAAATACTGACTTTGGCACACGACAGTCCCTTTGCTGGTCATTTGGGCATTACTAAAACATTACATACATAAATATTTCATACTCACAAATGTACGTGGTCCGTTTCCGTGCCTCCAAGTACGTTTTTCTTTATTCCGGGCTGGTTAATGGCTTCCAAAACAGTCTTTCACTGGCTGTATTCCGTTGTTGACATAAAAATAATAATGTCCGTTTTCTTTGCAGGTCAGTGTCAAACAGTGTTCCACGCCGAAATCAGGCTCTCCGGTTTTTTTTTTTTTTAAACGTAGCAAGAACGACGGATTTGGGCTGGCTCGCCAATGTAGAATTTTTAAGAGTTCAATTTATTCCTTCGTACGTTTGTAAGTAGAAAAATACATGCAGGCACGTCTTCGTTTCAAAATAGGTCGTTTAATAGAGTAGACGGAACTAGTGGGTCTGTTCCCCAAGTACAGATCAACAAAAACCAACAAGTAAGGGAGAATGTCAACACTTATACTCTGTCCCACAATGGAAACAAAAGACCAAATGGTCATCCCCTTGAATGAGAACACATCAGGATGTCAAACAAAGGTACTGCATATCAAAGAAGGAAATTTGACTTGATTAGGGGCTAGACGAAGTCATCTAATTTGGCCCCATCCGGGGTAGAGGATGTATATTGCATATCAAAGAAGGGAGCTAGACGAGGTTATCTCATATTGGCCTCCTACAAGGTGAGCCACTTCAGGGGGGTTACCTGTACTTTGCTCCCATGATTTCCAACACTGACTTTGGCACACGACAGTCCCTTTGCTGGTCATTTGGGCATTACTAAAACATACGACCGGATTTTAAGGCATTTCTTTTGGCTTGGTTTAAAACGTGATGTTGCAAACCACTGTAAGACTTGCCATGACTGCCAATTGGCAGGGAAAAAATAATTCCACCTGCTCCGTTGCATCCAATCCCAGTTGTTGCTGAGCCATTCCATCGGATCATTCTAGACTGTGTCGGTCCCTTACCACGGACTAAAAAGGGTAACCAATATATCTTAACTATTATGTGTGCTGCTACTCGGTTTCCAGAGGCTGTGCCTTTACGGAAAATAACAGCGCCTGTTATCGTCAATGCCTTGATAAAGTTTTTTTCCATCTTTGGATTGCCAAAACTAATTCAGACTGACCAAGGGTCAAATTTTATGTCGTGAACATTTTCCCAAGTTTTACAGCAACTTGGTATTGAACACTGTCCTTCCAGTGCATATCATCCTGAGTCTCAGGGCGCTTTGGAACGATTTCACCAAACATTGAAATCCATGCTACGCTCTTATTGTCTCTCTGAGGAAAGGGAGTGGGATGATGGGGTTCCACTGTTGCTCTTTGCTGTCAGGGAGGTTGTTCAAGAGTCACTTGGGTTTAGTCCTTTGGATTTGGTGTTTGGTCACACGGTGCGTGGCCCGCTGAAACTTTTAAAAGAGAAATTGTTGGGCTCTAACGAACCCGAAAATATTCTTGATTTTGTTTCCCATTTTAGACTGCGCTTGCGAACTGCCTGTGACTTGGCAAGGAAAACCCTCGCAGTGTCACAACGTCGCATGAAACGTCTTTTTGACAGACGCGCAAAAGTCCGCGTGTTTTTTCCTGGTGATCAAGTGTTGGCGTTCCTCCCTGTTCTTGGTTCCGCATTGCAGGCTCGTTATTGCGGCCCATATACAATTAAAGACAAAGTTGGGGAGTTGGATTATTTACTTATTACTCCAGAGCGCAGAAAGAAAGTTCGCTTGTGTCATGTGAACATGTTTAAGGCTTATCATGATCGAGACGCTACATGTCCCGCAAAGCCCGTGCTGGCCTTCTCTCTCTCTCCAACAGAGGAGCTGGCTGTTGCCTCTTCTATTTTCCCGGAGGGGGATATGGAGGATGTGACAGCGCCCTCTAGATGTGTGGTGGAGGGACGGTTGAGGAACTCTGAGATGTTGTCTGGTCTCTCTGAACGTCTTTCACATCTCTCACCAGCTGAGAGGGCGGACATATTGAGTCTTGTTGATTCCTATAAAGTCGTGTTTCCGGATGTGCCAAGCCAAACATCACTTGTTGAGCATGACATCGATGTGGGAGATTCAGCCCCCATCAAGCAACATGCATACCGTGTCAATCCTTTGAAACGCCAACATTTGAAGAAAGAGGTAGACTATATGCTGAAGCATCACATTGCAGAGCCCAGTAAAAGTCCATGGAGTTCTCCATGTTTACTGGTTAATAAACCTGATGGTTCTTACCGTTTTTGTACGGATTACCGCCGGCTAAATTCTATCACAAAACCTGATAGCTATCCGCTACCCTTGATGGAGGACTGTATTGATCGTGTCGGGTCTGCTAAATTTGTCAGTACATTTGATTTATTAAAGGGATACTGGCAAGTCCCATTGTCTACCCGCGCCAAAGAAATATCAGCCTTCGTTACTCCGGATTCGTTCCTACAATACACGGTAATGGCATTTGGTCTTAGAAATGCTCCCGCTACATTTCAGAGGCTCATGAACCATGTTCTCGCAGGTCTACCTGGGTGTGAAGCCTACTTGGATGACGTTGTGGTATATAGTGCTACCTGGCCTGAACATGTACAACTTCTCTGAACTTTTCAAACGCTTAGCTAAAGCCAATCTAACAGTGAACCTCGCAAAATGTGAGTTTGGCAAAGCTACAGTAACCTACCTTGGCAAAATTGTGGGCGGAGGATCTGTGCGTCCTGTGAGCGCTAAGGTTGACGCTATCTCGCAGTTCCCTGCTCCAACTGACAGACGTCGGCTGCGTCGGTTTTTAGGCATGGCTGGTTATTACCGCGGGTTTTGTTTAAATTTTTCCTCCGTGGCTGCTCCTTTAACGGACCTCCTTAGTCCGAAGGTTGCTTTTCTTTGGTCTGAAGAATGTCAGACTGCATTTCATAACATAAAAGCACTTCTAATAAATGCCCCAATTCTTTCTGCCCCGGACTTCACCTGTCCCTTTAGACTAGCTGTAGATGCAAGTGATTTTGGTGCAGGTGCTGTCCTTTTGCAAGAACGTTCCGATGGTGTTGAGCATCCCGTCTGCTATTTCTCTAAGAAATTGAATGTCCATCAGCGGGGATACTCCACCATCGAGAAGGAGGCCCTCGCCCTAATCCTTGCTCTACAGCATTTTGAGGTCTACTTGGGTTCCTCCACCCATCCTGTTGTGGTATACACTGACCACAACCCTCTCGTCTTCCTACAAAAGATGCACAATTCAAACCAGCGGCTTATGAGGTGGAGTGTCTTCCTGCAAAGTTTTAATTTGGACATTAAACACATAAAAGGGAAGGACAATATCATTGCTGACGCTCTGTCCCGAATTTAGTCCATAAGAGCGTGTTAATATGTAAATACTTTATTTTCCTTTTCACTCAGGTAGGGATGATTCACTAGCCTACTTGTTTCTCACTGACTGAGACCCGGCCGTCTAGGGGTGTTCCCTTTATTGGGTTTGCATACGCTGGGTATTGCTTTTTTTTGTTTTGGTAAGTAAAAATTCTGGTATTTCATTGTAATGCTGTATCTTGTTTAGCTGAGCCATTAAAATTCTGTGGTAAAAGCTTCTGGCTACTGCAGAAAAAAAAGGAAAAAAAAAAGATATATATATATAACATTAGTTTTTTTTGTTGTGTTACAGGATTCCTGTATACTATTGATTCTCTGTAGCCTATGGCCACAGTTTGGTCAAGGGGGTGTTACGTGTGCCTGTCTCTCCCTCTGTCTGTTGTGTTTTCCCATCCAGAGAATTGGCCTGATTGACTGATTGGAGTCACCTGGCCCACGCCTTTAAAAGACTGGCTTGCCCAGCAATCAGGAGTTGCTTATTTACTTTTGTTCCTGCTTCCGAGTGAGACGTTTTTCTTCTCCCTCACGGCCTACGACCCCGAGTGTCTTTTGGACCGTGGTTTTCCCTATTTTCTTCATCTACTGACCTATTTCCTTTACTACACATATCGGCATTCACAGACGCACATACACGCATAGAAACCTGCATTCACGCATCCATACGCTCCCTATCCCCTTGTTTAATAAATATATTTTTGTATCGCAACTCAACGTCTCTGTGCCTTTTATGTTGCGGTCATTCAGGGAGTGGCCGTAACACCATCATCAGCATAAAGCGCTGCTCCTATCCTTCTATCTAAACTCATAAATATATCGTTGATCATAATATTGAATAATACTGGACTTTATGCTACCTTGTGGTATTCCGTTAATTATATCAAATACATCAGATGTTTCTGTTCCAACTTTAACCCTGAATGTTCGATTTGAAAGAAATTCCAATACCCAATTATAAAACCTTCCTCTAATCCCCATCCTATTCATTTTAATTAATAATCCTTCTCTCCACATAGTCATAAGCCTTTTCAATATCGAAAAACACGATTGCCATGGATTCTTTCATTTTTAATGTTTTCTCTATTTCATAACAAACTTTGATAGCAGCATCCATAGATCTTCCTGTTCTAAAGCCACTTTGATATGGAGCTATTATTCCTCTTTGTTCTAGATAATGATTAAGCCTCTTTACTAAAATCTTTTCCATCCATTTGCATAGGTGTGAGGTTAGAGCTGTAGGTCTATAGTTGCCAGCAGAGTTCGGATCCTTCCCTGGTTTGTTAAAAGGCAGGACTAACGCACTCTTCCAGCTTTCTGGCATCTTCCCTTCTTCACAAATCTTATTAATAGTTATATTGTGGGAGTTAGGAAACAGCGAGACAGTAGACGTGGGTGAGTCGAGGTAGTTTACTTCTCTCCACATAAAGTATATACATACACTGCGGTCAGAAACATAATAACCCGGAACCGGAAGTCACTCTAAACATTAACCCCCGCTCTAAAAGGCACAAGCCCTCTTTGTTGAATGTCTCCCATAGTCTCTATATGTGGGTCACCACAATATATTATTAGCACAATGCGCACGTCAGCACTGGCCTTTTCCACCGCCGAATATGCCTGCCCAGCATGGAGCAGATCGTGCCATGCACACAAACTAGATCCTATCCTCAATGAGACCTGCAGGATAGTGAATGGGTGCATCAAAACCACCCCCGTACACTGCCTCTACGCCCCCTCTCTGGCATCGCCCCCCCTGACATCCGCAGGACAATCATCACAAAAGCTGAGCGCACAAAGCAGGCCATCGACAACCGGCATCTACTCCATGAACACACTGCTGTCCGGAAGGGGCTCAGCTCCTGCAGCAGCTTCCTGGACACCACAGAAGCTCTGGAGACTCCAACTGATGCCAGAAGAAATGGAACAGCCTCGGCAGCCAGACAACCCAGTGGCAGGAGAGAGGCATCATCCCAGATGAATGCCTCGTCACCGGCCATGACCAACCTTGGGCTGTCTGGAAGACTCTTAATCGACTACGGGTTGGTGAAGGACGCTGCAGGGCATCCATGAAGAAATGGAATAGAACATCTTCCGCTGCATGTGTGTCAAGACTTTTAGGTCACTTGGTAAAAAGATTAGAACTATCTGTAATTTCTTTAAGTTTCTTTAAATGTCTGCACATCTTCTATCTACTTTTATCTATCTAGTTCTACGTAATAACGTTTATCCTATGGTTAAATATTTGACAAACTCTTGTGAGCATGCGCGGCTGCCACGGGTAATCTTTGTCTACAGTAACGTCAGCAACCTATTCTATCTAGACTTCGACAGGAGCACACAGCCCGTTGGTATGTAGCAACTGCTAGCTGCTAATATGGCCTGTTAACGATGTTTAAATCATTAATATAATGTTTGTGTGTGTGTGTGTAAACATTTAGTCAAAGTCAAATTTAGTCTGTTTAGTCAAATGACAACTTGTGGTTTAGAGGCGCTCGCTATGTATGTTAGTCATCACTCTCGGCTAGCAATGTTAGCTGTGGCATGACGTTAGCTGTTGAATACTCGGCCAACTAACGTTAACGTTAGTATAGATAACGGTGACTTTTGTTCTCCTTAAATCCTTTGTAGAATGTTGAGCTGGTTTACATGTCTTAGGTGCGACACGTTAGTCAGTGTTCGCAGGCTCTGTTTCATAGCGGCTCCGCAACGGTGATAAGTGAACTGCTTTGCGTATGTTCCCAGAGCGCTAAGCATTCTGGTCAATGTAGTCATTGGTTGTTTCGAGTCTGCTGTGTTTATGAAAGACAACATTATTTGCTTCTTTTTGCTTCACATATTTGAAAGAATATATTGTAATAATTTTTTCTTCTACATTTAGAAGGTTTATGACCTGTGGTCATTTAAAATAAAACAAATAAAAGACAAACACGAGAATTACATTGTGTGCTTCCCGTCAAGCCTATTCGGAGGGCTAAAAGTTGAAAGATCCGAACAGTCATAAACCAGGGTCCCGGATCCGAAGAAAAGTAGGCCGGATAACCTTGAAGCAAGGACAGAGCCCGAAGACCAGAATAATCATCAAAAGGCTGTTTTAACCAATCTGACTGTGACACAACAGCCCGTCCTTAAAGCCGTCTGCTCATCTGCTAACCTGCTAGCCGAGGAAAACTAGCCAAAGCCAGGAAGAGGGAACAGAGTCTACAAACCCAGTAGAGGTAAAGGACTATTTGAGCCCAGGTGGCGTTAAAAGCTTGTACGTTCGGTCAACGCAAGAAAAGTTAGCAAGATGGCAACAACAGAGGAGGAGCTGGAAAGGCTAAAGCAGAAGCGTTCGGCAGCCCAGACCGCGTTCACCAAAAGAGCCAACCATCTCATCTCCAGGGCTAACGCACTGGGAGAAAGCGAAATGATGGGTGAGTGGAGGAACTTTAAAATGGAGCACTCCAGAGTTAGAGATGCAGGGTTTGTGTATTCCACAGCCCTGAGAGAAGCGGGCAGTGAAAACGCCGAAGAGAAGGCGGAGCGCATCGACGAGAAAACAGCGGAGTGCGACCGTAAGTTTGATGAAACTGAACAGATCGTCCTAACGAGCTTCTGGACCAGGTTCGCTGAGGAGGCAATTACCACCCTCGCCGAAGAAGCTGAATCAGCCTTGGACGAGGCTGAGGCAACCGACCACCAGCAGATGACCAGGAGGCAGCGCAAACTGATGAATAGAAGCCTGGAACGGGAGGTCTCCGAGCTTGACAAAGAAGTGAATGAGTGGATGAACTTGATTCCTAGATCCAAGGTAACGGAGTCAAGAGACCGTACTAGGAAGCTGAAGAAACGATGTGAGAAACTGTGGGATGAGTGGGCGTGGCGAGGCAGTACTCAAGGTTGGAACGGGTCCGGCGATGAAGAGGATGAGCCAGATGTTGCGGTAGAGCAAAACCAAGACGGAAAGCTCGGTGAGCAAGCAGCGGCTGGTAGTGCTCAACCTGACCCTGACCAGTTCTACCCCGTAGACTCGCAACCCCCTGTAGGTGGCGTCCAGCCTAACTTGCCCAGTGCGCCCCCCAATCTCAGCTATGGTGTACTTCCGAATGCCGCGAGCACGCCACGTGGGACTCTCAACGCACAGCAAGGTGGTTCCGGCATCTACTCCGGGACTTTCAACGTCAGGCCCCTGATCAGTCTTGAGCGAGCATGCCTGCCCACGTTTTCCGGTAACATGAGGGATTACTACCGTTGGAAAGCTGAATGGGAGGACCTGCAGCAGCTGGGAAACCCACACAGACTGGAGAATGTGAGTAAATTCCACCTTCTAGGCAGCCTAGATGAGAAAGTCAAGAGGGACCTTGTGTTGTCCAGCTGCGGATCTGCCGACGACGTTTTCAGGCTCCTGGACAATAAGTACGGAAACAAGCCAAAGATAGTACTGCTGATCTCGAAAGAAGTGCAAGGACTTCCCCCCATCAAGGGAAACCAGCCTAGAAAGACAATCGAACTGATTCAAGCTGTGGAGAGAGCACTTCGTGACCTCCAAGTCCTGGGGGAGGAAGATGCAGTGAAAAATCGGGTGGTTGCTCAGTCAATTGAGAGTAAGCTTCCTGACTCCCTAAAAGAGAAGTGGCTAACGCACAAGAGTGACCCTGCAAGTGGCTTTTCATCGCGCAACCACTTCGATTGTCTACTGCAGTACCTGAAAAGGCAGGAGGACATTCTCGAGCAGTTAGACCAGCTGCAGCCCTGCCCAGCGGACAATCCTGAGAGAGACAAGACAAAGGAAAGATACAAGGCATTCACCAAAGCCACATTGAGAAACACTCAAAAGGACTCTCAACTGAATTCATGCATCGCGTGTGGAGACGACGAGCACGCGGGCAGACTGTTTGCCTGTAAAGTCTTCAAGAAGCTCAACCTGTCGAGTAAGAAGGCTCAGCTGAAGAAGGCAGGAGCATGCTTCAAGTGCTTGCGCCTCCATGGCGAAGATGGCAGTTGCACCCAAAAGTATCTCTGCTCAAATGACGACTGTCGGAAAGGGGGGTCCTCAGACCACAACTACTTGCTCTGTCCGAAGCCACAAATCAAGAAGGATAAAAAGAGCGGAGAGCAGAGCGATGCAAAAGTGGAGAAAAGAGGACTTGGACTGACCGACAAACAGGAGGAGCTCCTTGCCAAACTCTCTCCAGAGCTGAAAGCAGAGTTCAAAGAAGCTTTCTCAAACAAAGTTTCAACAACAGTATGCACCAGCACTGGTAGTGAGCCGAAAGAGTATCCAGTCGTAATGATGCTACTAGAAGTGACGACAAACTCGGGCCAGCTAGTCGGTACTTTGATTGACCTCGCTTCAGATACGAATTACATCTCAAATGAAGCCGCCGAGCGTCTCCGGCTGAATGGTGAGAACATCAAGCTGATTGTTCAAGGAGTTGGAGGGATGGAGAAGACAGTTGCTACGAGAAGGTATACCCTGAGGCTGAGAGTAAAAACCCCTAAGGGTACAGTAGCGGAGCACAAACTCCTCTGTTACGGCCTGGAAAACATCGCAAAGGTGAACCAGGCAGTCACACCGCAGCAACTACAGAAGTTCTTCCCTGACGTTGCTACCAAGGATTTGGTCCGCCCCGAGAGGATTGACCTGCTAATTAGTCACCGGGAGGGTCGCCTGGTCCCACAGCCAACCAAAGTGGAGGGAGACCTCGTCCTCTGGGACGGTCCCCTGGGTAAGACCGTCGGCGGAACTCATCCTGACCTCTTCGAAGTGGTAGACCTAGCAGTGCATAGGTCTGAAACTCACTTCGCGAGGTCGCTGAGAACAGCTTCGAGGGCGTACAGAGAGATCCTTGTGGACCCGGCAGGACCTAGCGAAGCCCAGGTGGAAAATGGAGAAACAATTCTCCGGAGTACTGCGATTACCAGCAAAGAAGTCTTCGAGTGGTTCAAGTGGGACAGCGTCGGCGCGGCCTGTGATCCTCAATGTGGTGGCTGCAAATGCGGTAGGTGTCCCCCTGGAGGCAAAGAAATGACCCTAGGAGAGGAAAGAGACCTGGAAAAAATTAAAGAATGTCTCACCTACATGCAAGCAGACAAGCACAGCGAGTCCCCTCACTGGGACGCAGCTTATCCATGGAAAGGAGACCCTGCGACACTGCCAGACAACCGACGTGCAGTGGAGGCGACCTTCCGGAACACGGAGAAACGTCTCGAGAGGGAGCCGGAGTGGAAGGCTGCGTACAGAGAGCAAATCCACGAGATGGTCTCGAGGGGAGCTGCTGCTAAACTCACCAACGAGGAAATCGACAGCTGGAAGGGACCAAAGTGGTACATCAGTCATCTAGTTGCACCTAATCCTCACTCAACCACTACCCCTGTGAGAATCGTTTGGAATAGTAGCCAAGAGTTCCGGGGGGCAAGTTTGAATGACCTCCTGCATAAGGGTCCAGACGTCCTCAATCCGATAAGAGGAGTCCTTCTGAGGTTCAGGAGCAGGTTGTACGCCTGAAAAAAATCTACAACTCCGTGTGGCTTAAAGACAAGGAAGTCCAGCTTCATCGCTTCCTTTGGAGAGACAATCCAGAGGATGAAATCGAGGACTTCGTCGTCGTCAGAGTCAACATCGGCGATAAGCCTGCTGGCTGCATCGCCCAGGTCGCCATGAGAGAAACGGCAAACCTTCCCCAGTTCGCTGCCATGGTTGAAGAGCGCCGGGTTCTGGTAGAAGACAGCTACGTAGACGACATCTTGACGTCCCACGACGACCCCAAGACACTGGAGAAGATCACCAAAGAAGTGGAAAAGATCTTGAAAGCTGGGGGCTTCTCCCTTAAACCGTGGGTCTTGTCTGGCCAAAGTGGGAGGTCTGGAGCCGCAGTCGACTCCAGTAACAGTGGAACAACCGTGTCTGCGCCCAAAACTCTGGTGTTACCCAACCAAATGCTGGACGAAGAGAACAAAGCACTGGGAGTCGGCTACGAACCAGAGACTGACAAACTTCGCGTGATGACGTCCATCCACTTCTCAAAGAAGCGAGGCAAAATGAGGACGGGACTTGATTTGTGCGAAGATGACATCAGAAGTAACACTCCAAACCCTTTAACCCGTCGAGTGCTGCTAAGCCAGATTGCTGGATTCTATGACCCCATTGGTCTAGCCACACCTGCTAAGCAGAAAGGGGTGATGCTCGTGAGGGAGTCCTACCAAGAAGCGGGGAAAGACAACCCGACTAAGGATACTTGGGATGACCCACTCTCGCCAAAACTCCGGGAGGCTTCCATAAGGCACTTCGAGGAGTATGTGAGACTTGGCCAGGTCAGGTTCGAGAGAAGCCTCACACCACCAGGAGTCTTAGGCCGCCCATTGGGAGTCACATTTTCAGATGGGAGTGAGGCTTCCTACGGCGCCGTGCTCTACCTCCGTTGGGAGACGCAGGACGGGGTCGTCGTGAGGTTGGTTGAGTCAAAAGGCAAACTTACTCCTCTCGACCAGAAAGGGGACGTGATTAAGGCAGAGTTATGCGGCGCTGTCTTCGCAACCCGTCTGAAAAGGTACTTTGAGAAGCACTGCCGCATCTAGGTCGCACACTGGGTCCATTTCGTGGATAGCCAAACAATCCGAGGAGCAATCCAGAAGGATAGTTACGGCTACCAGACCTTCTTTGCTAACCGCATCGGAGAAATCCAGAAGGCTGGACCAGTGGAGGACTGGAGGTGGGTTGAGGGCAACCTCAACATATCAGACATCATCACAAGAGGAGCATCTCCTGAGGAGCTCGATGAAGAGTCGGAGTGGCAAAGAGGCCCTGAGTTCCTAGGATGGCCGGAAGCTGAGTGGCCTGTGAAGATGGCCAGCGAGATAGTGACCACCGTTGCTGATGACGTGAAAAGGCTCCGGAGAAAAGCATTCTCAGCTGCGGTCACCAGGGCTCAGTTGCAGAAGATATCTGGCCCCAGCAACACTGACGACGGTGTGGACTTGGGAGACTCCAAGGACGAAGATGGTCATCCCGCGCTGCAGCCGCCGCCGAAAGGCCAGGGTCTAACTCCAGAAGCAGAGAGGCCAATGAGAAAACCCTGGGGTGTGGATCTCGTGCGCCTTGTCGAGCCCAAGCGATTCAGTGCCTTGTCTAAACTATGTGGAACCGTCGCCTGGACTCGACGAGCTGCGGAATCCTGGCTGAGTAGGAAACCCCAAGCCTCGAGTCCAGCAAAGTGGGAGGTAAAGGGCTTTGTGCTGTCTGCGGAAGAGAGAACAGCAGCCTTCCAAGACCTGGTCCTTGCGGCCCAGGACGGCGCCGAATTTCACAACACAACCCTGAACCGCCTGGTTGTGACCAAGGATGATAACGCAGGACTCGTACTGTGTGGCGGCAGAGTCCAATCTTGGAATGAAGATGGAACGGCTGTACCGTTAGTCCCTTTCCAGTCGTGGCTGGGGACTTTGCTGGCAAGAGAAGCTCACAAGGCTAATCATGAAGGCGTTGCTGCCACACTGCTGCGCACAAGAAGAAAGGCCTGGGTGGTGCAAGGTCGGAGGACTGTCAAGAAGGTGGTCAACGAATGCATCACTTGCAGGAAGCAAAGAGCCAGGCTGTGTCAGCAAGTGATGAGCGACCTTCCTCAGGAACGTACCAGTAGAGCAAACCCATTTGAGTATACCACACTGGACCTCTTCGGCCCCTTCGAGGTAAGGGACGCTGTTAAGAAAAGGGCCAAGAAAAAGGTCTGGGGAATCGTGTATTGCTGCATGGCTTCCAGGGCCGTCCACGCTGACCTCGTCGATGACCAGTCTTCTGAGAGCTTTCTTCAGGCCTACTCGCGATTCACTGCTCTGAGGGGGCATCCCAGGAAGTTATGGTCGGACAGAGGCTCAAACTTCGTGGGCGCCAGGCCTGCGCTCAGAGAGCTACACAGACACCTGGCCTGTTTGCAGAAGGCGTCTGTTGAGAACGTGGCTGCCAGGAATGGTACTGAGTGGCAGTGGGACTTCCATCCTGCGGACTCGCCCTACAGGAATGGAGCAGCGGAGGCAGCTGTCAAACTCATTAAAAGAGCTCTCAACAACCTTGGCGGATCTACCGGCTGCTACACCTGGGGGGAGTTTCAGACCCTGCTCTACTTGGCAGCCAACTTGACCAACGAGCGACCCATCGACGCCAAGGCACAGGAACAGGAAGACGCTGTGGAGTACTTGACTCCTAACTCCCTTATCCTAGGGCGCACCGGACAGGGAGGAGACATGAATGGGATCGTCGTGGAAACCCACCCTTGGCGCAGGCTGAGGGCTGTCCAGGCTGGAGTGGACAAGTTCTGGTCAAAGTGGAGCGAGCTTGCGGGCCCGAACTTGTTCATCCGGCACAAGTGGCACCGAGCAGAGAGGAGCGTCAAGGTTGGAGATGTGGTCTGGATTGCAGACCAGAACGCTCTAAGGGGACAGTTCCGGCTCGGCCGGGTCATCACTACGTATCCTGATAAGAAGGGGGTGGTCCGGGACGTGGACGTGACGACCTGCGTGGGTCTTCCTGCCCCCCTTGTGTCCAGGACCTGGAGGAAAAGCTCTAATTTTCCTACGACCATCGTCCTTCGCAGGGATGTGCGGAGGCTGGTTGTTTTGATTCCAGTCGAGGACCAGCAGGAAGTAAGACAAGTCTGAGTGAATTCTGATTGCTTTAGTTAGCAGGCAAACCTACACTCGGTAGGAGGAAAGGTGGTGGAGCCTACCTCCTTAGTTAGCCTTTGTGCTCATATTGTTCTAGGAAGCGTTTGGACCTTTGAAGAACACTTTAACCTTGAAGACACTTTCGTTTCGAAAGGCACTTTAGTTTCCATTTGGATGCCTACGAAGGATGGACTTTAAGTTTACCCATTGAGAGACTGTTGTGTTTATTGTGGCCTCCTTGGATCGTCTGATCAGTCGGCCAAGTGAGAGGTGTCAAGACTTTTAGGTCACTTGGTAAAAAGATTAGAACTATCTGTAATTTCTTTAAGTTTCTTTAAATGTCTGCACATCTTCTATCTACTTTTATCTATCTAGTTCTACGTAATAACGTTTATCCTATGGTTAAATATTTGACAAACTCTTGTGAGCATGCGCGGCTGCCACGGGTAATCTTTGTCTACAGTAACGTCAGCAACCTATTCTATCTAGACTTCGACAGGAGCACACAGCCCGTTGGTATGTAGCAACTGCTAGCTGCTAATATGGCCTGTTAACGATGTTTAAATCATTAATATAATGTTTGTGTGTGTGTGTAAACATTTAGTCAAAGTCAAATTTAGTCTGTTTAGTCAAATGACAACTTGTGGTTTAGAGGCGCTCGCTATGTATGTTAGTCATCACTCTCGGCTAGCAATGTTAGCTGTGGCATGACGTTAGCTGTTGAATACTCGGCCAACTAACGTTAACGTTAGTATAGATAACGGTGACTTTTGTTCTCCTTAAATCCTTTGTAGAATGTTGAGCTGGTTTACATGTCTTAGGTGCGACACGTTAGTCAGTGTTCGCAGGCTCTGTTTCATAGCGGCTCCGCAACGGTGACAAGTGAACTGCTTTGCGTATGTTCCCAGAGCGCTAAGCATTCTGGTCAATGTAGTCATTGGTTGTTTCGAGTCTGCTGTGTTTATGAAAGACAACATTATTTGCTTCTTTTTGCTTCACATATTTGAAAGAATATATTGTAATCATTTTTTCTTCTACATTTTGAAGGTTTATGACCTGTGGTCATTTAAAATAAAACAAATAAAAGACAAACACGAGTCATTACATTGTGTGCTTCCCGTCAAGCCTATTCGGAGGGCTAAAAGTTGAAAGATCCGAACAATGTGCGTGTGGGGAACCCCAAACAATGGAACACCTCATGAACCGTACCCAGGCCCCACAATGTACCGGAGATGACCTGGCCGAACCAACCGCTGCCACGCTCGCCTGCGCCAACCACTGGAAAGACGAGATGTAGAAGCTGCTATTCCATTTCTTATAAAGGTGGCACATCCTCCACCTTGGCTGTCGCTTCTATCGCACCTTTCTGAATTATAACCATGTATTATGAAGTCAAGATGTGGGCGTAACCAAGTTTCTTGAACACATATTATATCTGGCTTAACTTTACTTTCCTTTAAAAAGTTCTTGAGTTCTTTACATTTACCACTTTGCATATGAAGGCAATAAAGCTCTTTTTGTTCACGAGCATGGTTTCCTCTTTTACATTACACTTATGGACAATGTTACATGTTTTCTGTAAGGGGGTTACTTGTCTCTGTTGATATCTGCTTGAACTCTGGGGTGCTATCTCAACCTCATCCCTTTCTCTCAAACGGCTTACATTTAGTTATTTTGGCCGTTCCTTCCCTTCATTCATCCCAACACTCTTTACGGCCTCTGCATAGGAAACCTTGTTCATAATTATATATCTCTGCACTTCTTGTGCTTGCTTTTGCACAATACAGCCTCCATACGCAGCGCTATACAGCCTCCATACGCAGCGCTATACAGCCTCCATACGCAGCGCTATACAGCCTCCATACGCAGCGCTATACAGCCTCCATACGCAGTGCTATACAGCCTCCATACGCAGCGCTATACAGCCTCCATACGCAGTGCTATACAGCCTCCATACGCAGCGCTATACAGCCTCCATACGCAGCGCTATATAGCCTCCATATGCAGCGCTATACAGCCTCCATACGCAGCGCTATACAGCCTCCATACGCAGCACTATGCTCCCCACCACAATTACAGCATTTTAGTTTGGCTTCACCAACACATTTTCCATAATCGTGCTCTCCACCACATTTAGCACATCTCTTCCTCCCCTTACACTGCTGTGCTGTATGTCCCATTCTTTGGCAGTTAAAGCATCTCAATGGCTTTGGAATGTACTCCCTTACCTTGCAATTAATGCTTCCAATCTTTACCTCCCTTGGCATTACTTTGTCAAAAAGGATCAAAACGGACAAGCTGTCTGTTTTAATACCACCTTTATTTGTTTGGAGTCTACTGGCATCCATTATCTCTCCACCTTGTATTTCCTGCTTTATTTCCTCTATGGTTATTTCTAGTGGCACATTTGTAATCACTCCTCTCAGCTTAGCCATCGCCCTGCTACATGCACTTTGATACGTCCACCATCAAGAGTTGTCATTTTTAGAATCTTTTCCTGCTGCTGCCTGCTTGTAGCTGAAATCAGTTATTTTATTGTTCAACAGTTTAGCAAACTTTACCTTGCCGACTTCTCCCTCTATTGCTTTGGTGACTCTAACCGGGTGAAAGTGGCCTGACTCACTCCCCATTGTAACGATAGCTTTCCATTCTTCCTCAACCTGTGGTCTGCCTGCATACGCTTTAGCCTTTTTCCAATTTGGTTTATCCCCTCCTTCCTCACCACTTATATCGGTTGACTCACTATACTTCCGAGCATTCTATTCACGTAAGACAATATTTTCACAAACCGGCCTTCAAGGTGTGGGGGGGATAAATATGATGAAATAAAATGATACGTGACTGAGACGAGCGTCTTGACATGTCTCAAGAGACACAGACGCATGGTTCCGGTCATTTTAATAAATAAAACATCTTTCAGATTCTGAATAAATATATATTTTATTGATTATCAATCTTTCTGTGCGGCCCGGTACCAAATGACCCACGGACCGGTCCTTTAGAACATGTTTCCTGACTTTGAGTTGGACTCAATTCTTTTTGAATTTGTTCCCAAGAAAGACCCTTCACCTCCAAGAACTTTTCCGCTCCCTTAACTATTATTCTTATTTTCTCGGTTTTGCTTTTAGCTTGGTCTGAACAATTGAGGACATGGGCAATGAATAAAACCAATTTATCAGTACTTAACCCTTTAGTTTGACCACACTGTTCCATCCCAACTCTAGAAGTTTGGTTAATAATTGTTCTCTCAGAATTCTCTACTCTTCTTTCTCCTTACACTTCAAATATAGAAGGTTGGTAGTTTCTCTCCGATTCTTCTACTCTGCTTTCTCCTGGCACTTTCTTTACTGCCTCTGCATATGTTATGTTATTTTGTGTTTTGATTTGCTGAATTTTCATTGCTCTTTTCTTAAATTCACATCCTCCATATGCCACACTATGAGCACCTCCACAGTTGCAGCATTTGGCTTGCACATTATCCCCACATTCTTCATACTTATGGTCTCCTCCACATTTAGCGCATCTTTGTTTCGCCTACAAACTGCGGCAATATGCCCGTATCTCTGGCATTTGTAGCAACGTAGCGGTGTTGGTACATAAGCCCTTACCCTAAAGCTCATATAACCTATATTTACCCTTTCGGATAAGAATGAACCCTGAAACTCCACTAGTACTGATAGACTCTTCCTTACTTCACTGTTCTAAACAGTCTTCTAATTCTCCTCACTTCTCCTCCTTCGATAGCCTTTGTAATCTTGTCCATATCTTCTTCTATCGGTATGCCTGTTATCACTCCCCATTTAAATCTATCCTCACCCAATACTTTTCTCTCAATCACCGTTTTCCTGCCGATATTTTCAATCTGCAACGCCCTATTTTTCTGTTCTTCGTTTTTGCATTTTATAAAACAAACTTCCATCTCAAAGTATTTTAGCCATTTCAATATCTCCTACTTTCTTTTTCAACTCCCTGGTCAAAGCCATTAGACTGAAGTTGATATTTTCATTTTCATCTTCCCGCCTAAATTTCAGTATTATTTTAAATTCTTCTCCCACCAATTTCTTACAAACTGATCTCGATCCTTAACTATCAGAGCTACTTTCCTCCAAACTCCGTTTATTACTTTTATCACCTGGTTTCCTCACCTGCTCTTCTATCCTCACTTTCCCTCTACCCCGTCCTCTCCTGCTAGCTACTCTACTCCGTTCCTCAACATCCATGTCATCCTCAATGTCCTCTGAATTCCCTCCACTACTACTCACCGCCATCATTCACCGAGCCGAACTGCCCATCACTACACACAGCTAAAGGCAGATTCACTTTATAAACAGCACTGCAAGCTAACACACAGCTAAAGGCAGATTCACTTTATAAACAGGAAGTAGTACACATACTCATATTTATGTATGTATGTGATAAAAGTTTATAATAGGAGATGAAGGAAATGGAATTGAAGGAATCTGTATGTAGGGTAGAAAATCACAACAAGGACCATCACTGTAGACTCTTGCAGGAGGACATGCAACATATATAGAAATGATAGATTCAATCATAAGGCCACACCAGTCTTACAAAGTCCCTTATTTACTGTCAGCTGGGCTGCTAGTTCTCCTGGGGGGGGGGGGGGGGGGGGGGTATAATTACCATGCAGCACCCCTGTCCCTGTAGGAGGGGTTAGTGATGGCGGTCGGTACTACAGTTCTTAAAATGATTGCCTAATAACACCGTTAAAGCCGTTTATTCCTGGTTATTGGCGACTCTCCTATTGTGTCATGTGATAGTGTTCTTTCCTTTACAGCGCATCCAAATTATGTGGCTCACTTATGGGGTGTGCCTCTCTGCAAGAACCAATCACTGCATTGGCCTCATAAATACGGTTTTGGGGTAACACCCTTACCAGGTTACTCACTGGGTATATTGTTAGTGTCACTAGGCGGATGTGCAGCTCCTCTGGGATAGCTGTTAGAGTCAGTGTCCAGATGGATCTGAATGTTATTTAATATAATAATAGAGAGGTCACGCCCCTGGATATTTAGATACTCTCACTACCCAGATGGGGTAAGCCTTGATTAGGTTGATCCCAGGGATAGTCTCAGTACCCAGATCAGCTGATTTTACAGGATAAGTCACTTCTTCATGGCACAAGTCTATGAATCACAAGCTTCCTGGATGAGCGGTATGTTTACCTCCTAGGATAGAAGGTCTTCATGTGAGAGAACACTTATATGAATGTGTGGTAGCAGTAGGTCCAAGCCTGGGACGCTTTGAGGAGGTGGAGGGAAAGGCCCTTTATGCTGTGACAGTAAAGGTCAGAAACATCAGGGCTCTACAGGATGTTGGAGAGCATCAGTGGCAGAGGTACCTGACGGGGCACAGTATGGCAGGTTTTAGGTGGAGGGTGCTGTACAAGCTCCCCATCCCTAAGAGGTCAGGGGACCTGCAGTGGAGGGTAATACATGGGGCCCTGGCAACCAATACTTTTCTGTCCAAATATGAAAAAAATGTGGGAGAGGGATGTCCTTTTTGTAATCTGCCTGAAAGTGTAGTGCATGTATTTGCTGACTGTAGTCGTGTGTCTGCGGTCCTGGCTACATTGCACGTGCTCTGTGGGAGGATGGGAGTGGTTTTTTCTGTGGGGCTGGGGCCAAAGTATTCAAAAAGGATAAAGGAAAAAGTGTATTGCTTAACTGTTTATTTGGGCAGGCTAAGTTAGCAATATGGCTCATGAGATGGAATAAAATAAAAGGGTGTGGGCCGGTAGACCCAATTTTATTGTTTAGGGGGTTGGTCTCTGCGCGCCTTAGGGCTGAGTATGAGTACTATGGGTTTATGAATGACCTTGATATGTTTCAGAGCATCTGGGGTGTGGATGGTGCAGTTTGCTCAGGGACGGGGATCTATTTATTTGTATGTAATTGTGGCAGCAAAGCTATGTATTTTTAGGATGGGTAATGGTCATTATATGCAATGTAATATACAGTGAAGAAGGGTTTGGGGTGGGGGTGGGTGTGGGGGGGGGGTCGTTTTTTTTCTTGTTGGTGTGAGTGTGTGAGTGCAACTTTGCTGGTGAGTAGTTTTTAGGGGATATTAGCGATTAAAGTCTCTCTCTCTCTCTCTCTCTCTCTCTCTCTCTCTGAGGTGGAGGGTGTTTTCGGGAGGGCTGAGGGCTGCAAACTTTTCTAAATTCTTTCTTTCCTTGTTATTTCAAAACTTTGACTGATCTTTACTGTTTATTACTTGTTGCACAGTGGTGATATTTAGGACATTTCTAGGGGTTACACTTTAGGTTTAGGGGTCTTTTAGTGGTTTTAGTGAGACGCCGTTATGGCATCTCATTCAGACGGAGAGATCGTGTCTCTCCGTCATGGGGTACGGTGTGTGACGGACAGCGGTACTACTGTAGAGGAAGTGCTGGTTGCTATAGCAGAACAGGTAGGAGGTGGGAATATTGATTCGGCATCACGGATGAACAAAGCGGTGGTGGTTTTCTTTAAAAAAGTGAGTTTAGTGGCAAATATAATTGCAAGTGGTCTGTGGGTCAAAGACGTTTTCGTGCAGGTGACGCCGCTCGCAGCACCCGCTATGAAAGTCGTAATTTCAAATGTCCCCCCGTTCATCAAAAACGAGGCAATTGAAACAGAACTTGCCCGGTTTGGAAAATTTGCTTGTGCGATCAAAATGATTCCCCTGGGATGCAAAAACACGGATTTGAAACATGTTTTATCTTTTAGAAGACAGATATTTATGTTTTTAAATTCCGCATCGCAAACGTTGGATGTGTCTTTCCGTGTAAGGCATGGGGAAAGTTCTTTTGCCGTGTTTGCCAGTACGGATAGCTTACGGTGTTTCCAGTGTGGGGATATTGGCCATATGAAGCGGGCCTGTCCGCATAAGGATAAGAACAAGGACGGGGATAAGACTGGGGAAAACACGTCAGGTGGTAAATCCAACGAGAAGGCCGGTGAAAAATTGAACGGGGGGACTGTTGTGGAGCCTGGCGGGAGGCCAGGTGGAGAGAACGAGGCTCCGGAGCAGAGCGGGGAAGATGTGGGGTTACCTGAGTCTCAGGCAGAAGGAGAACCCCAGACTGAGGATCCACAGGAAGGGACTAGTGCTTCCACTGCTAGGACTTGGTCTACAGAAAGGCCGGGGAGAATGGAGGCTAGGGCTAGGTCTACAGAAAGGCCGGGGAGAATGGAGGCTAGGGCTAAAGAGGGGAAGGTACGGAGACAGAGGAGTGCTACGGGGCAATTTACAGAGAGGAAGAAAGGTAGAGTGGAGAATGTTCTCACGAGTGCAGAAAAAGAGGATATAATTGAGGCTGTGAGCGGCCAGCATACGGTGGAACTCGCCCTTCCTGTGAGTGTCTCTGAGGCGGACAGAGCAGTTGCAGATGGAGGGGAGGAGGTAGATATGATCGAGATGGAAGCCGGGGTAAATGAGGGCGCTGGTAGCATGCAGGAGGAGGAGGGGGAACTCTCTGACTCCTCGCTGTTATCAGACACTACAGAAAGTCAAGCGGGGGACGGGACTTTGTATAGTTTCGAGGAATTAAGCGAGTATCTCGATAAAACGAAAGGGAAAGCGGTGAATGTTTTAAAATCTTTTCCAGACGGAGAGAAATTCCTACGATCAGCGAAACATTATATGAAGACGGTTAGTGTGGATCTTTTGTCCAGTTAGAAAAGGTTGACTAAAAAAACAATGTACCATTGTTAGGAAAATGTTGTCCTAAACCTATGGAATAAAATGTGCACTTTCCACGTTACACAACTATCGTTCTTGCTGTCACTTTATTTATTCGTTTTCTTATATAATTTTTCCCCACTGGCGACGCTGAGTGTTGGCTCGCTTAATGTTAATGGTGCTAGAGATGGGGTAGAGATAGCTTTAGCGTCAGAGGTTGCAAAACAAAAGAAATTAAATGTGTTTTTCTTGCAAGAGACACACAGTGATGTAGGAAATGAAATAGACTGGCGACTTAGGTGGTAAGGAGGATGCTTATTGAGTCATGGAACTAACCTTTCTGCAGGGGTTGCCATTTTACTCTCACCTGGATTAGAAGCAGGTATTTTAAGTAAAGAGGAGGTGGTGAAAGTTTGCTGACTGTGCACATAAAAGTAAGAGGAGTAGAGTACGTTTTTTTAAAACATCTATGCTCCAAACAATGGTTCAGATAGAGAAGAGCTTTTTAGAAAGTTGCATCAGGAGCTAGTAAAGATTTCTGATTCTGATGCAATTGTTGTGATGGGGGGGGATTGGAATTTTACTCTAGATTTTACGGTCAATAGAAATGGGGAAGAACCCCATCCAAAGTCAGCAGAAGCTCTTTCACGGCTGCTATCTAAAGGTGGTTTGTGTGATGTGTGGCGTGAGCAGAATCCCACAGCAAGACAATACACCTGGGTAAAGTGCAATGCAAATTGTGTGAGTGCAGCCAGGTTGGACAGGTTATATCTCTCTGGGAATGTGAGAAACAGAGTTTTAAAATCTGGTGTTTTTCCTGTGGGTTTCACAGACCATCATCTGGTCACATTGATACTTTCTTTACAGAAGGTGACTAGATCTAAAACGTACTGGAAACTAAATGTAAAACTTTTGGAGGATGTGGATTTCTGTGCTAGGTTTGTGACTTTTTGGGAGATTTGGAGGGGTGAAAAAGGGAACTATGACAGTCTTAGTCTATGGTGGGAGGTGGGGAAGGCGCAGATAAGATTTTTTTGTCAACAATACACAGCTTTCAGTACTGCGGAAATAAGAAGAGCTGTGAATGGAAAGAGAAATTTCTAAAATGGAAGATGAAATGGTTAATAAAAAAACCATGAGGCTGGCGCACGGGTTAAAAGAAAAGAATGGGGCTCTTGTAAGAGCGAGATTCATCTCCTTGAAGGATATGGATGCCCCAAGTTCATTTTTTTTTAATTTGGAAAAAAAACTGGTGGCATAAAATGATTTACACTGCATAAAGCTTCCTGGGGGGAGGGTGTCTACTGACCCTGGGGAAATCCGTGATGCAGCAGTACAGTTTTACACCGATCTGTATAAAGCAGAGGAGGTGGACAAGGAACAGTTCACTGTCCTCCACAGAGGCCTACCACAGCTTAGCCCAGAGGACAAGGCAGTTTTAGACTCTGTGCTCAGTCTGCAGGAGCTCACAGAGGCGGTGGGACAGATGTCACCTCGCCGTGCCCCAGGTATTGATGGCCTGCCAGTGGAGTTTTTTAAGAAGTTTTGGGCGTGTATGGGTGAGGACATATATGACATGTTCATGAAGTGTGTGGAAAATGGAGAACTTCCACAAAGTTGTTGCCGGGCCGTGTTAACACTCCTCCCAAAAAAAGGTGATTTATGTTTGCTTATGTAGCACTTCTTTGTACAGATTTTAAAATATTTTCAAAAACAATCGCAAACAGAGTCAAGGGAACCATAGCAGCACTAGTGCATAAGGATCAGTCCTATTGTGTCCCTGATCGTACAATTAGGGACAATTTGTTTTTAATGAGAGATTTTATTGAATTGACAGAGGTATATGACCTGAGTGTTGGGCTACTTGCAATTGACCAGGAAAAAGCATTTGATCGAGTCGATCATGAGTACTTGCTGGAGACTCTGAAGGCTTTTGGTTTTGGGGAGGGACTGGTGTCCATGGTAAAGTTGCTCTATGACAAATCTTCCTGTCTGGTAAAGGTGGCAGGGGTGCCAGGTACTGTTTTAGTCAACACAGAAATGAAGGTCTCGGCTTATGCTGACGACATTACGGTGGTGGTCAAAGATCAGGAGGACCTGCATGCCCTGGCTGACTGTATTCACACCTATGAGCAAGCCTCTTCAGCCAGGGTAAATTGGGAAAAAAGTGAGGCATTGCTTTGTGGGACGTGGCAGGACAGGCTTCCTCCCAGGCTGCCAGGTAACCTGGCCTGGAAAAGAGAGTGGCTTAAGATTTTGGGGGTACACATTGGGACAAGGCAGTACACCCTAAAAAACTGGGAGGGTGCACTGGAAAAAGCGTGTGCCAGGATGTCTAAGTGGAAGTGGCTCAGGTTTCTTTTAGGGGGAGGGTGCTGATCCTAAACAATTTAGTTGCCTCTGCTCTCTGGCATAAGCTTTCTGTTTTAACTCCACCAAAGGGCTTCCTAAGTGAGCTACAAAAGAGTATTGTAAACTTTTTTTGGTCCGGGCAGCACTGGCTCAGGGCAGCAGTGCTGTATCTGCCCTTGCAGGAAGGGGGGCAAGGTCTTATCGACTTGGAGAGCCGTGTGATGGCCTTTCGCTTGCAGGCTGCACAGAGACTGCTTTACCATGCAGATGTGAGCTGGAGGGAGACCGCCTGTGCCCTGCTGAGGATGGCAGGGGGTATGGGATTGGATCGGCACCTCTTCCTACTGAGCATGCAGGGGGCAAGCATGGTGGGCATTTCAGATTTTTACACCTCAATGTTGAGGGTGTGGTCAGATGTTTTTAGCAAACAGCGCGGGGCCCTTTGGGGGCTGGAGGAGCCTCTGTTCGACAGCCCGCTGCTGAGACTGTCATCACAGGCATTGGCCAGCCTTAGGGGTCGCTTTGTGAGGGCTGGCCTGACAAAGCTGGCTCACTTGTGGAGCACGGAGGACGGTGGTTGGAGAGACGCAGCGGCTATTGCTGCTCAAGCAGAGGTCCACTCAGTGCGGCTGGTGGAGAAGATTCTGGGGGGAATAAAGGCGGCTCTGCCGTTCCCAACCAACGAAGACGGCATTGCGGTTGAATCACACCACATGGAGGCCACTGCTTTCCCGCTCATCCATGTTCAGGCGGCAGTGGGAGAGTGGCAGGAGGAACAAGGGACGCTCCGAACATTCAAGCTCCTTGAGTGCTTCAATGTTGGGGGAGTTTGATGCGGTTAGCAAGAGAGCACTGTATATGGTATGCGTAAAGGTGCGGCACCTTCCTTCCTTGGGAGAGGTGAGGGCAGGTGTTTGGCAAAAGTGGGACAAAAATGTCATACCGGCTGCTAAAAATTGGAGACTGTTATACAAGGCTCCTATACCAAAGCGGTCAGGAGACCTCCAGTGGAGGCTTATTCATGGAGCCATAGCCACTAATAGACACCTGGCACACATAGATCCTGCACTGGGGGAGGACTGCCCCTTCTGTGGCGAGGGAGAAACAGTAATCCACCTTTTTGTGCAATGCAACTGGCTGGTTGCTTTGTTTGCCTTGTTGAGAGACCTGTGTGGGAGGCTGGAGGTGGGTTTTGATATGGGGGCTTTTATTCTGGGTCCGGGGTACACCGCTAAACAAAAATAGAGATTCTCTCATTAATTTTTTGTTCGGACAGGCTAAACTTGCAATCTGGATTACGAGAAGGAACATGATCCAGGAGGGGCAGACAACGGACCCTGTACTCATTTTTAGGGGGATGGTTTTAGAGCGTCTCCATATAGAGTTTGCATTTTTTAGTCTCTGCAACAATATAGATGGTTTGAAAGAAATATGGTGTATAAATGAGTCCATCTGTGCTGTAGATAATGAGGGGGGCTATATGGAGCGCTTTTAAACCCATTTAGCAAGTTTTATTGTTTTACTGAAAGTCGGTTTTGATGGTTTTATAGTTTCAAATTGTTTTATTGTGGTGTTACTATTTATTTATTTATTTATTTATATTTTTACTCCCTTGGCATACTGGCCCTTTATCTTAAATTTTAAACATTGTGATGAAATGGAACTAATAATAATTTTGTTTGTTTTGTAAATATTTATTTACATTGCATTGTTAAATAAAGGTGCCATAAAATTCAATTCTCTCTCTCTCTCTCTCTCTCTCTCTCTCTCTCTCTCTCTCTCTCTCTCTCTCTCTCTCTCTCTCTCTCTCTCTCTCTCTCTCTCTCTCTCTCTCTCTCTCTCTCTCTCTCGTAGATTATTATTTGAGGAAGGGGGTTTTAGGGTTTTTTTGTAGGGTAGGTGCGGGGGGGTTTTCAGCTTGAGACACCGTAATGGCGTCTCAGCTAAGAGGAGAAACTTTGTCTCTCCGCCGTGGGGTAAGATGCGTTACCGACAATAGCACATCGGTTGAGGACGTATTGATTGCCATTGCAGAGCAGGTAGGAGGTGAAAACATTGATTCGGCTTCAAGAATGAATAAAGCCGTGGTGGGTTTTAAATGGAATTGGCTACTAAAGTTGTGTTGAGTGGAATATGGGTTTGTGGGGTATTTGTGCAAGTAACCCCACTTCCCGCACCAGCCACAAAGGTTATTGTTTCAAACTTCCTGCCGTTCATAAAGAATGACGATATTAAAAAAGAGCTTGTGCACTATGGCAAATTTGCTGGTACTATGAAAATGATACCATTAGGTTGCAAAAATATTAATTTAAAACATATCCTGCCGTTTCATAGACAAATTCATATGTTTTTAAATTCTGAATCAGAAACACTAGACCTTTCTTTTAGGGTCATACATGGGGAAAGCTCCTTTATCGTTTTTGTGAGCACGGATAGTTTGCGTTGTTTTGAACGTGGTGACATTGGACATAAAAAGCGATCGAGCCCATATAAAAATAGGGAGGATTCAAATAAAGCGGCTGATGAGGAGATCGGTGTGGGCTCAGCAGAACGGCCAAGTGAGGATCCTAAAGGTGAGGAACCTAAAGGTGAGGATACTAAAGGAGAGGAGGCTGAGGCAGAAAAGCAGGGCGGAGAGGATACTGCTGTTGTATCAGAGGAAAAGAGTAACGATACGGCCGAGGCAGAGTCAAATGTGCCGGGACGTGTGGAGATGGGTGAGATGGAGGATCTAACAGAAGGGAGAACTCAGATGGGCGACCCCCTTGAAGGTACTAGTGAGTACACAAAATCTGTTCTGAACTCTGGTAGACTAGGGAGAACTGATAAACGTAAATCAAATAATGCACGTGTTTTTCACTGTGAAAATGATCAGTCCACTGAAAGGAAAAAAAAGGTAGAGTAGAAAAAGAAAGTTTGGATTGTGAGAAAACGGGCTTAAATGAAGAAGATAGTGTGGTTGCTGCAAAATTAGTAGAAGCCCCTTCGAATTCAGAATCACAAAGTCTACCTGAGCAGGAAGAACAGGGAAATATAGCGGAGATGGATTGTGAAGTAAGCAAAGAATATAGCAGTGTACAGGACGATGATGGAGTTTTCAGATTCTTCAATTTTATCGGAAAGTGTGGCCAGCCAAGAGGGTGATAATACGCTTTACTCCATTATAGAAATAAATAGTTTTTTAGATGCCACAAAAGGAAAGACTGTTAATGTACTTAATTTCTTTCCTGACGGAGATAAATTTGTGCGTTCAGTTAAGCATATAAGGAGTAACGTTAGCATGGTCGAATTGACTAGGCAGAAAAGATTCAGATTGAAGAAGCATTGCACAGCTGTTAGAAAATTGAGGTCGATTTAAAAAATTGTGAAATAAATGTCTTGTGGGTATTTTTCATTAATCTTTTTCCTTCTTTTATGGTGTCATGTATGTTTTTTTCTATTTCACTTTTACTTCATGGATACATTAAGTATAGGTTCACTTAATGTTAACGGCGCCAGAGATGGGCTAAAGAGAGGATTGGTAGCTGAAGTGGTGAAACAAGAGACTCATAGGAATGTAGAAAATGAGAGGAGTGGAAACTATGGTGGGAAGGAGATTGTTTTCTGAGTCATGGGACAAACTTGAGTGCTGGGGTTGCCATTTTATTTTCACCTGCTTTTAATGTTAAATTATTGGCTAAGGAGGTTGGCTAAGGAGGTTAGATTTTATATTCCTAAAAATGAAAGGCACAGGGTAACAAGAACTGGTATCTTACCAGTGGGCTTTACAGATCATCATTTAATAGTTTTAAGTATGTGCATTAAAAAGAGGCCCAAAGGTAGTTTTTATTGGAAATTCAATGTAAAATTGCTGGAAGATGTTTTTTTTTGTGCAAAATTTGAGGATTTTTGGCAAAAATGGAAAGGGGAAAAAGAAAGGTTTGAAACACTAGGACTCTGATGGGAGGTGGGCAAGGTGCAGATTAAAACTTTTTGTCAGCAGTACACAGATTATAGTACTGCTAGGAGCAGAAGGGCTGTGGGGGAGCTAGAAAAGGAAATTGCTCAAATGGAGGAGGAGGTGATAATAAGGAGCAATAATACTGGTATGTTGCAGGCTCTTAATGAGAAATAAATATATCAGGCTACTATATTGAATGAGAAGGTTAAGGGGGCTCTGATTAGATTAGATAAGTTATTTTTTAATTTGGAGAGAAAGGTGGTACAACGCAAAGAGTTGTGCTGTTTAAATCTTCCTGGAGGGAGAACGACTGCTGACCCTGGGGAAATCCGGGAGGAAGTGGTGTGTTTTTACAAAGAACTTTTCAAAGCAGAAGATGTGGACATGCAGCAGGTTGCAGAACTTCATAAAGACCTACCAAAGCTAACTTCAGAAGAAAAGGTGGAGTTGGACTCTGAGCTCAGTATGCAGGAGATTACTGAGGCTGTGGGACAGATGTCTTCAGGCCGTGCCCCAGGCATTGATGGATTACCTGCTGACTTTTATAAAAAGTTTTGGGGATGTATGGGGCAGGATTTTTATGGAGGGTATGCTGAAATGGGAACTTCCACAAAGCTGTCGCCGGGCAGTGCTCACAATGATGCTGAAAAAAGTATTTAAAAAAAATATGTTTCTATATATATAAATAAATATATATAAATAATATAAAATAAATATGAGGAGGGGCTTCTCCTCCCTTACTGTTACTGCAGCCATGGGAGAGTGGAGCAGGAGGAGGAGCTTCTCCTCCCTTACTGTTACTGCAGCCATGGGAGAGTGGAGCAGGAGGAGGAGCTTCTCCTCCCTTACTGTTACTGCAGCCATGGGAGAGTGGAGCAGGAGGAGGAGCTTCTCCTCCCTTACTGTTACTGCAGCCATGGGAGAGTGGAGCAGGAGGAGGGGCTTCTCCTCCCTTACTGTTACTGCAGCCATGGGAGAGTGGAGCAGGAGGAGGGGCTTCTCCTCCCTTACTGTTACTGCAGCCATGGGAGAGTGGAGCAGGAGGAGGAGCTTCTCCTCCCTTACTGTTACTGCAGCCATGGGAGAGTGGAGCAAGAGGAGGGGCTTCTCCTCCCTTACTGTTACTGCAGCCATGGGAGAGTGGAGCAGGAGGAGGAGCTTCTCCTCCCTTACTGTTACTGCAGCCATGGGAGAGTGGAGCAGGAGGAGGGGCTTCTCCTCCCTTACTGTTACTGCAGCCATGGGAGAGTGGAGCAGGAGGAGGGGCTGATACTGTCCTTCAGTACTCCTGAGCTGGGGGAGTTTGAAACAGTTGGGAAGAAAGCCCTATACAACACCTGTGTGAAGGTGATGAATCTACAATCACTGGCAGGGCTGAGTGCCACAAAGTGGACTGAGATCTTTGGCCCAGGCTCTTCCAATAGAGGCAGCTGTGTTTATCAAATGTGTTCGGTGGGTTAGGTAGGGTCTTTTTGTTATTAAAGCAGTGGTTTATTTCTTTTGGGGAGGTTTCCACCTTTAAAATGTTTATTTTGGGTCTGGAATATGTTTATCGTGAGCGGTCACACAGCGTTTCTGGGTGCAGCAGCTGTTTCGCTGGAGAGGAGGAAATGGGTTCACCGTCGCCAGCACTGGTGGAACCATATTGTGCATGATTTTACAGATTCCATCTGGGTTCTCATTTCACGCATGTGAAAGCACACATTCAATCACATTTGTGAACAGCTACAGCCTCGTCTTTACCGTTAGCGTACCACAGAACAGTTCTGTGCAGCGCGCTACTCATCTCCGAGCCTAAAATGTGGGCGTCTTTAAAGACGTTTTTCCGGTGAATGTGTTTTGAGACATCAGATTACGGCCAGACTACAAGTAATTCTTATCTCAAAGTGTGCCAGGCCACAGACTACAAGTAATTCTGATCTCAAAGTGTGCTAGGCCACAGACTACAAGTAATTCTGCTCTCAAAGTGTGCTAGGCCACAGAATACAAGTAATTCGGATATCAAAGTGTGCTAGGCCACAGACTACAAGTAATTCTGATCTCAAAGTGTGCTAGGCCACAGATTACAAGTAATTCTGATCTCAAAGTGTGCTAGGCCACAGACTACAAGTAATTCTGATCTCAAAGTGTGCTACGCCACAGACTACAAGTAATTCTGCTCTCAAAGTGTGCTAAGCCACCTCGCAAAGTGGTTTGGCAGATCCGATCTGTCGACCTGTCACTCAATGCAGCCCAGTGATATCAGATGCCAGAAGTCACATAGAAGTCACATGGAAGTGAGTAGTGTAACCATAGCCTTTGGTCATCCTCTAATCATTAATTAATTATGCATGGACCAGGAAGAAAAGGGGGATCCCCGGTCCCCCACCGGCCTCTTCCAAACACATGGCTGGGATTCAAGCAACATTTCTTTTCAACTTACAATTCAATTCAATTATTGTTTTTTCTTCACAAACAGTTTGGCAAGTAAAGCAATAACTAGAACTAACTCACCAAACTGAGTTTGTGAAGACAAAGTGCAACATGTGCATTTACTCGTCCAAGTCCAAGTTAAGGACAAATGTTGAGTGAATACAAGCCATAAAGTGTTGGCCTCGTAAGCATAAATGAGCCTTTACTCTTGTGTGATTTGTCCCGTTTCTCAGTCGTTGGTCTTTGCTTTGATCACAGTCTGGGATTTCTGGTTATGGTTTTTGCTGCCTAGTTTTACCGTGGGAGAGACAAGATGTGCTTTTTTATTGTCTTTCATTAATTTCTTTCAAGATTATGTCTTATTTAAATTCCATGTCTGTCTAGTAAATTGTGTTTGTTAATGTACAGTAGTTGCATCTGTGTCATTAAATGTCTACGAAACTACCAAACCTGGTGTAGGCAAAAGATAGCCAGTTTCTGTGCGAGACTAAACTAGCAATTCCACTTATCCCAGGACTTGCGCCTTGCATTGTCACCAAAATAGAGCCTCTTATCTTAATATTGTAAATTAATAAAGCCTCTCTTTATGTTAATCTGATTGAGTTTTATGTTTTGACAAACTTTGACCCATCAGATTAATCTGCCTATCAACATATTTATTATTTATTTGACAATTGATATTTTTGAAAATAATTAGTAAATTCAAGTCCAATAAAATACATGAAAAGTGAGGAGTTTTTGCATTTGATGCTGCTCATGTTCTGGATTCAGAACATTAAATGAGGGCACTAAGCTGTTATATCTTCATTCAGAGATAATAATAATACTTTTTTTAAAACCAAATTTTCACTTGCTCAACCATTTTATTGCACTTTACTCTCGTTAGAAATAGAAAGTGTGAATATATGATGCCACAATCTACTTTATTAATGACATAATACTCACATGGCCTTCCTGCAGTTCCTGACTACTGGTATCAGTCTCTGATAACCTTCTTCTGATGTTTTGTAGGTGTTCAAGTCAAACTCATCCAGGATCTCCTCTGACATCAGTAACACAAAGGCCAGAGCTGAACATTGGTGTGGTTCCAGCTCTTTATCAGAAAGTTTTCCTGATCTCAGGGAATTCTGGATTTCCTCCACTAGAGAGTTGTCATTCAGTTCATTCAGACAGTGGAACAGATTGATGGTCCTCTCTGCTGAAGATTCCGCTCTGATCTTCTCCTTAATGTACTGGATTGTTTTGTTAATGCTCTCTAATGTAACAATGGGGTTTGCTATGCCTGAGTGTGTCAGTAGACCTCCTAAGAGAGTCTGAATGGAGTCCAGAGAGAGACCAAGAAGGAATCGGAGGAAAAGGTCCAGGTGTCCATTCTTACTCTTTAAGGCCTGATCCACTGCACTCCTGTGTAACTCAGACAGCTGCACTCTGTCACTGTGAGGATTTGATTCTTCTGCTCTGAGTACATTTCTGTTCTCATTTACACATGAATGAAACACAAACAAGGCAGCCAGATACTCCTGAATGCTCAGATGCACAAAGCAGTAAACCTTCTCCTGGTCCAGCCCACACTCCTCTTTAAAGATCTCTGTGCACACCCCAGAGTACACTGAAGCTTCACTGACATCAATGCCACTCTCTCTCAGGTCCTCTTCATAGAATATCAGATTGCCCTTTTTCAGCTGTAGAAAAGCCAGCTGTCCCAGTTTCAGGATGATTTCTGTATCTGACTCTGATATTTTCTTTGGGTTTGTCTCATTGGTGCCGTGATACTTCTGATTCTTTACATCAGTCTGAATGAGCAGGAAGTGTGTGTACATTTCAGTCAGAGTTTTGGGCAGCTCTCCACTCTCTGCTTCACCCAACATTGTCTCCAGAACAGTAGCAGAAATCCAGCAGAAGACTGGTATGTGACACATGATGTAGAGACTCCTGGATGACTTTATGTGTGAGATAATTCTGCTGGCCTGTTTCTGATCTCTGATTCTCTTCTTAAAGTACTCCTCCTTCTGTGGGTCATTGAACCCTCGTACCTCTGTCACCTGGTCGACGCACTCAGGAGGGATCTGATCGGCTGCTGCTGGTCGGGAGGTGATCCAGAGGAGAGCAGAGGGAAGCAGATTCCCCAGAATGAGGTTGGTCAGCAGCACATCCACTGATGATGTCTCCGTTATATCACAACAGATCTTATTGCTCTGGAAATGTAGAGGAAGTCGACACTCATCCAGACCATCAAAGATGAACACAACTTTGACTTCATCACCTTCAACACTTTTGATCTCTTTCAGTTGTGGAAAGTAGTGCTGCAGAAGTTGCATCAGGCTGAATTCTCTCTCTTTCTTCAGATTCAGATCTCGGAAAGGAAGAGTGAAGATGAAATCAACGTCCTGATTGGCTTTTCCTTCTGCCCAGTCCAGAATGAACTTCTGCACAGAGACGGTTTTCCCAATGCCAGCGATGCCCTTTGTAAGCACAGTTCTGGGTTTCTCTTGTCCAGGTAAAGGCTTAAAGATGTCATTGCAGAGGATTGCAATCTCCTGTGTGGTTTGTGTCTTGGATGCTCTCTCAATCTGTCTGACCTCATGTTCATTATTGACCCCCCCACTCCCCCCCTCTGTGATGTAGAGCTCTGTATAGATCTCATTCAGGAGGGTTGGGTGGCCCTGCTTGGCTAAACTATCAAATAAAAATTCAAACTTCCTCTTCAGATCAGTTTTCAGTGTCTGCTGGGCTCTTTTTATGGATTCATCTGTAGAGAGGAAATATGAGCAATAATCATGTTTAAAAAAGAACATTTCCCATTCAATAACAGATTACAAGAAGAAACAGTTAATAAAAATATTTATGCAGTCAGTTTCCACAGTATTTCACACACCTCTCACACAGTGTTACGTACCACACACACAATGTTACACACATCTCACAGTGTTACACACCTCTCACAGCGTTACACACCTCTCACACAGTGTTACACACCTCTCACACAGCGTTACAAACCACTCACACAGCATTACACACCTCTCACACAGTGTTACACACCTCTCACACAGTGTTACACACATCTCACACAGTGTTACACACCTCTCACACAGTGTCACACACCTCTCACACAGAGTGTTACATACCTCTCACACAGTGTTATACACCTCTCACACAGAGTTACACACCTCTCACACAGTGTGTTACACACCTCTCACAAAGAGTTACAAACATCTCACACAGAGTGTTACATACCTCACACACAGTGTTACACACCTCTCACACAGTGTTACACACCTCTTACACAAAGTTACACACCTCTCACACAAAGTTACACACCTCTCACACAGCATTAAAAACCTCTCACACAGTGGTACACACCTCTCACACAGAGTTACACACCTCTCACACAGTGTTACACACCTCTGACACAAAGTTACACACCTCTCACACAGCGTGTTCCACACCTCTCACACAGTGTTACATACCTCTCACACAGCATGTTACACACCTCTCACACAGTGTTACACACCTCTCACACAGTGTTACACACCTCTCACACAGTGTGTTACACACCTCTCACACAGTGCTACACACATCTCACACAGTGTTACAAACCTCTCTCACAGCGTTACACACCTCTCACACAGTGTTACACACCTCTCACACAGTGTTACACACCTCTCACACAAAGTTACACACCTCTCACACAGCGTGTTACACACATCTCACACAATGTTACACACATCTCACACAGCATTAAACACCTCTCACACAGTGTTACACACCTCTCACACAAAGTTACACACCTCTCACACAGTGCTACACACATCTCACACAGTGTTACACACCTCTCACACAGTGCTACACACATCTCACACAGTGTTACACACCTCTCACACAGTGTTACACACCTCTCACACAGTGCTACACACATCTCACACAGTGTTACACACCTCTCACACAGTGTGATACACACCTCACACAGTGTTACACACCTCTCACACAGTGTTACACACCTCTCACACAGTGTTACACACCTCTCACACAGTGTTACACACCTCTCACAGCGTTACACACCTCTCACAGCGTTACACACCTCTCACACAGTGTTACAGACCTCTCACACAAAGTTACACACCTCTCACACAGCATTAAACACCTCTCACACAGCATTAAACACCTCTCACACAGCATTAAACACCTCTCACACAAAGTTACACACCTCTCACACAAAGTTACACACCTCTCACACAGCATTAAACACCTCACACAGTGTTACAAACCTCTCACAGTGTTACACACCTCTCACAGCGTTACACACCTCTCACACAGTGTTACACACCTCTCACACAGTGTTACACACCTCTCACACAGTGTTACACAGCTCTCACACAGTGTTACACACCTCTCACACAAAGTTACACACCTCTCACACAGCATTAAACACCTCTCACACAGCATTAAACACCTCTCACACAAAGTGTTACATACTTCTCACACAGTGTCACACACCTCTCACACAGTGTTACACACCTCTCACAGCGTTACACACCTCTCACACAGTGTTACACACCTCTCACACAGTGTTACACACCTCTCACACAGTGCTACACACATCTCACACAGTGTTACACACCTCTCACACAGTGCTACACACATCTCACACAGCGTTACAAACCTCTCACACAGTGTTACACACCTCTCACACAGTGTTACACACCTCTCACACAAAGTTACAGACATCTCACACAGTGTTACACACCTCTCACACAAAGTTACACACCTCTCACACAGTGTTACACACCTCTCACACAAAGTTACACACCTCTCTCACAGTATTACACACCTCTCACACAAAGTTACACACCTCTCACACAGTATTACACACCTCTCACACAAAGTTGCACAACTCTCACAGTGTTACACACCTCTCACACAGTGTTACACACCTCTCACACAGTGTTACACGCCTCTCACAGCATTACACACCTCTCACACAGTGTTACACGCCTCTCACAGCGTTACACGCCTCTCACAGTGTTACACACCTCTCACACAAAGTTACACACCTCTCACGCAGTGTTACACACCTCTCACACAAAGTTACACACCTCTCACACAGCGTGTTACACACCTCTCACACAGAGTTACACACCTCTCACACAGTGTTACACACCTCTCACACAGCGTGTTACACACCTCTCACACAGCATGTTACACACCTCTCACACAGTGTTACACACCTCTCACACAGTTACACACCTCTCACACAGTGTGTTACACACCTCTCACACAGTGCTACACACATCTCACACAGTATTACACACCTCTCACAGCGTTACACACCTCTCACACAGTGTTACACACCTCTCACAGTGTTACACACCTCTCACACAAAGTTACACACCTCTCACACAGTGTTACACACCTCTCACACAGTGCTACACACATCTCACACAGTGTTACAAACCTCTCACAGCGTTACACACCTCTCACACAGCATTAAACACCTCTCACAGTGTTACACACCTCTCACACAAAGTTACACACCTCTCACACAGTGTTACACACCTCCACACCTCTCACAGTGTTACACACCTCTCACACAGCATGTTACACACCTCTCACACAGCATTACACACCTCTCACACAGTTACACACCTCTCACACAGTGTTACACACCTCTCACACAGTGTTACACACCTCTCACACAGTGCTACACACCTCAGTGTTACACACCTCTCACACAGTGTTACACACCTCACACACAGTGTTACACACCTCTAACACAGTGTTACACACCTCTCACGCAGTGTTACACACCTCTCACACAGCGTGTTACCCACCTCTCACAGTGCTACACACATCTCACACAGTGATACACACCTCTCACACAGTGCTACACACCTCACACAGTGTTACACACCTCTCACACAGTGTTACACACCTCTCACACAGTGCTACACACCTCAGTGTTACACACCTCTCACACAGTGTTACACACCTCACACACAGTGTTACACACCTCTAACACAGTGTTACACACCTCTCACGCAGTGTTACACACCTCTCACACAGCGTGTTACCCACCTCTCACAGTGCTACACACATCTCACACAGTGTTACTGTTACGGTCAGGGCCCTGACCCAACCGGAACATAAATGGACAGACACAAACTTTGGTTGCAAAAAATAAAATATTTATTAAATAAATAATAAACAAACTTTGCGTAGGTATGGATGCGTGCCTGCATGAGATGTGTATGGTAGGTGTATGGATGCGTGTAACGTGGATATAAGAATTGACCGACAAACACCATGAAAAAGAGAGACGACAGTGAAGCAACCTCTCGTGAAAAAGAGACGCCGGTAAAGCAACCCCGTTATCCGGTCTCAACCTCCTTTTAAATAATAACCGGTGATTGCCGTGGGAGCCAATTAATCCCCGGGAGGCGGACCTAAAAAGGGAAAGGAGAAAACAATATAATGTAAAAGAAAACAGGGGTGACAAACAATAAGCGACCGTAACACCCCCCCACCTAAACGGCAGCCGAAGACTGTCGAATAAAACAATGGACAAATACGCTTTATAACGAACAGCTTCGTAAGTAAAAACGCTAGGACACACGGCCGAATACTTACGTAAAATAATAATAAGAAAACAAAACTACTTACGCCGAATAGTAAGGCTGGCTTATGCCCTTGATAAGGCATCTGCCACTAAATTGTCGGTACCTTTGATATGCTTAATTATAATCTCAAAGCCCTGCAGGAACAAGCTCCACCGTATTAACCGCTGATTGGAGTTTTTCATTCGATGGAGGAACACCAACGGGTTATGGTCAGTGTAGATGACCAGGGGGAGCGAGGAGGAACCGACATAAACTTCAAAATGCTGGAGCGCAAGGACTAAAGCGAGGGCCTCCTTCTCAATGGTGGAATACCGGCGCTGATGGACACTAAATTTTTTTGAAAAATAACATACGGGATGTTCCACACCATCGGTTTTCTCCTGAAGAAGGACAGCACCTGCACCCAAGTCACTTGCGTCCACAGCTAAGGTAAAAGGACACGAAAAATCAGGAGCGGACAGCACAGGAGCATGAGAGAGAAGGGCTTTAATGTTCTCAAAAGCTCGCTGACACTCCTCAGACCAAAGAAAGTCCACCTTTTGGGCTAAGGAGGTCAGTTAGAGGAGCAGCTACTGCTGAAAAGTTCCGGCAGAATCCACGGTAGTAACCGACCATCCCGAGGAAACGGCGTAACCCTTTTCGGTCGGATGGAGCCGGGTAATGGGAGATCGCCTCTACCTTAGCTCCCACCGGACGTACGGACCCGCCGCCCACGACTTTTCCCAGGTACGTGACTGTAGCTTTACCGAATTTACATTTTGCCAAATTCACGGTAAGGTTAGCTTTTTGGAGTCGATCAAAAAGTTGCGACATATAATTTAAATGGTCAGCCCATGTCATGCTAAAAACCACAATGTCATCGAGGAAAGCCTCGCAACCAGTTAGGCCAGCTAAAACTTTGTTAACTAGCCTCTGAAATGTGGCCGGTGCATTTCTTAATCCGAATGCCATTACTTTGTATTGCAGAAAAGAGTCTGGTGTAACAAATGCCGAAATTTCCTTAGTGCGGGGAGACAGGGGGACCTGCCAATATCCTTTCAATAAATCAAAAGTACTTACAAAAATGGCAGACCCCACACGATCGACACAATCGTCCATCCGCGGGAGAGGATAACTGTCAGGCTTTGTTATGGAATTCACCCGACGATAATCCGTACAAAAACGGTAAGACCCATCAGGTTTATCAATAAGCAGACAAGGGGAACTCCACGGGCTGGTACTGGGCTCTGCGATGTCATGATCCAACATGTATTTTACCTCTTTTTGTAGAAGCGCACGCTTGGTGGGGTTGACACGATAGGCGTGCTGTTTTATGGGAAATTCATCGCCAACATCAATATCGTGCTCCACCAGGGACGTCAGGCTCGGCGCATCAGGGAACAATGCTCGGTGGGAATTAACGAGACTCATTATGTCAGCTCTCTGAGTGGCTGAGAGATGTGCAAGATGGTCTTGCAGACAACACAACATCTCCGAGTTCTGCAACCTGCCCTCTACTCTACACCTGGAAGGACTAATCACGTCATCAACATCTCCCTCTGAAGAGGATGACGTTGCACCACTCATCTCCAGGGTTGGTGAGAGAGAGGAAGAGCAAGCCAGCACGGGCGCCACAGGGCACTGAGAGTCTCGCTCATGAAAAGCCTTGAGCATATTCACATGGCATAACCGAGTTTTTTTTCTGCGCTCTGGTGTAGCAATGATGTAATCCACATCCCCGACTTTAGATTGAATCAGGTAAGGGCCACTATACCTGGCCTGTAAAGCCGAGCCGGGAACAGGGAGAAAAGCTAATATTTTGTCTCCAGGAGAAAATTATCTGACTTTTGCCCGTCTGTCAAACAGAGACTTCATGCGGCTCTGAGCCACAGCCAATGAACTCTTCGCTAACTCACAGACCTTTTTAAGACGTCGTCTAAAATTGGAGACATAGTCGAGGAGATTCTGAGGTTTGTCAGACAGCAAAAATGTTTCTTTTAACTGTTTCAGTGGGCCACGCACGTTATGGCCAAACACCAACTCAGACGGACTAAAACCAAGTGACTCCTGCACTGACTCTCTGACGGCAAAGAGCAATAACGGAACGCCTTCGTCCCACTCCTTGTCATCAGAGAGACAGTAGATACGCAGAAGGGATTTCAGAGTCGCGTGAAAGCGTTCTAAGGCTCCCTGTGATTCAGGGTGATAGGCGCTAGACGGACAATGTTGAACCCCCAACTGCTGCAACACCTGTGCAAATGTACGAGACATAAAATTTGAGCCCTGATCCGACTGTATAACTTTTGGCAGACCAAAAACTGAAAAAAACTTGAGTAACGCAGTTACAATAACCGGAGTAGTGATCTTACGTAATGGCACTGCCTCCGGGAAGCGGGTGGCAGTGCACATTATTGTTAAGAGGTACTGATGGCCTCTTTTACTACGAGGTAACGGTCCGACGCAGTCAATAAGGACTCGCTCAAACGGTTCGCCAAAAGCCGGAATCGGTTTCAAGGGTGCAGGCGGAATTTTCTGATTAGGTTTTCCTGCTATCTGACATTCATGACAGGTGCGGCAGTGGTATTTAACATCCCGTTTTAGTCCTGGCCAAAAGAAATGTCGCAAAATGCGGTTGTACGTTTTTGTTATTCCCAAATGGCCAGCAAAAGCAGTATCGTGGGCTAAGGAGAGTATTTCGTTCCTGTATTTAAACGGCACCACGATCTGACAGACAGTGAAAGAGTCGTCTTAGGACGGCACATTGTTCGGTTTCCATTTACGCATCAATATGCCCGATTGTGTAAAGTAACCTGTAGACGGGTCACAAATCTTATCCACTGACAGCATGATGGAGGAAAGAGAGAAGTTTTGGATCTTTCCTCTGCTCCGCGATCAGCTGTTCCTGTGGCAACAATGTAACAGCCAATAGTGGTTCATCAGACAATGTACCCATTTCCACTGGGTCAGAGCTCAACTTCACATCAGTCCTCTCTTGCGAGAATGTGAGGGGCTCTGAGTCAGGTCTGCATAAGAACGTTTCATTTAAATCAACAATGTCACCGAGCTTTTTGGTCAGAGCTCGTGTGACGGCACATGTGGGGAAAACCTCCGGATAAGCCTGCTCGAGTGTGGCAGGGGAGCTTGCAATGGGTTCGCTTACAACCTCAGGGGAAGCAAAAACCTTACCGCCAGCCAAATCATTCCCCAAAATGAAAGACACACCAGGAACAGGCAGCTCAGGACACACACCCACGATGACATCACCATTCACCAATTCACATTCCAACATCACTTTGTGTAAGGGTACTTCAGCATACCCCATGGTAAAGCCCTGCACGAGTACTCTAGCACCAAGAGAGGTGCGGTCAGAAAAGGGCAGTACATCCTCTAAAAGAAAGGATTGGGCAGCGCCCGTATCACGGAGTATATTAATGCTTACTGCGGGTAACCCTGGTATTGACACAACCCCACTCATGAGGAAGGGAGAATAATCATGACATTCCCTTTTTGGAATCGGAACAGAGTGAACAAAGTGAGTTTGGGTATTAACCACCAATTGTGGTTTTGCATGTTTACGAGCCAACTTAAAACAGTCGGCAACAGTGTGACCGCTGATTTTGCAGTAAGCGCAACTGCGCTCAATACGCTCAGGTCTTCGCTCGGTGCGACTGTGGGGAGGAGCATGGGCAGGAGACGGAATATCCTTCTCCACGACAGCACCAGCTGGTTTATGGCCGCTAAACCTACCATATTGCTTAAATTGACTATGTCGTTCAAAACTTGAGGAGAGTGGAGACTTCGACAGAAAAGACTTATGGGTTAAAACATATTCATCAGCCAAGACTGCAGCTTCAGCAACTTGAGCGACTTTATGTTCGTTCAGATAGGTGACAACCGGCTCAGGCAAGCAGTTTTTAAGCTCTTCGATGAGCACTAGATGCCTTAGCTGTTCTTTAGTGGTTATGTTTTGTGAAGTGCACCATCGATCAAATAATCGTTCTTTTTCTTTGGAAAACTCCACATAAGTTTGTCTGTCGCTTTTTCGGTATGCGCGAAACTTTTGGCGATATGCCTCGGGGACGAGTTCATATGCTCGAAGTATCGCGTTCTTCACAAACTCATAATCTGAGCTAACGCCTAATTCAAGTGATGAATATGCTTCCTGGGCCTTTCCCACAAGGACACATTGGAGTAGCAATGTCCAAACGGGTTTAGGCCAGTTTAAAGACGTAGCTACTTTTTCAAAATGGGAAAAGTATTTCTCCACGTCCTTCTCAGAGAACGGAGGAACCATTCGAATATGTCGGCTAACGTCAAAGTCAGTGCGAGGAGGAGAGCGTGACAATTCGAGTTTCCGAACCTCTAAACGTTTGATCTCTAATTCAAGCTCTAATGATTTTATTCGTAGCTGAGCTTCAGATTGGGAAGAAATAGACTCGCCCGGCCCAGCGAGACCAGCCTGTAGCAGAGGAACGGGCTTTTTTCGAAGAACATTCATTCTTATTAATAATGTTCTTAAAGTGGTAATAATCGTCTCTTTCAGTCGTCGATCATTACTCGAGATGTCAATTTCATAGTGTTCAGCTATGGATAATAGTTGTTCTTTCGTGTACAACTCGAGTAATTCATCGGATGGATCTCTGATGAAAGAGTCGATGGACGCCATGGTGATTTTGCTCTCAATATTACCACCACGCGAATAGGAGTTGGCGTAACGTACTACTACAAAATATAGGCTAGCAACTATTTATTGGCAAGGCAGAGCAACGTGGGGACACAGAGAATAAAACAGGCTAAAACAGATGTAATAAGGAGCGTCCCACTCCCTAACAAGCATAAATTGGGTAATCTGGACACATCTAAGTGCCAATCGCGACCTATTGTCACCTTACCTGCCTAACTAGCTGACTGTCCTGTAAGAGGCCCTAGTCTTCGTTGTGGTACTCTGAATCCTTGTATATAGGCGGAATCGCCTCTCCGAAGAGCCAAAACGTTCCGTCTATATATTTGATGAAGCTTTTCCCACACACTAACAATTACTGGTATTAGACACAGCGCCAAAGGAACTGGTCTCTTAAGCCTGTATGGGACAGCAGCGTGCTCCACACCTGAACATATATAAGATGCCTGAAATATGTAATTTTTTTTATTTAATGTGTTCCCAACATTGACCATGCACAAGCAAATGCATACAAACGAGGAAACAAAGGCGTTTCCCGTTTACTAAATAAGCCTATATAGCACGAGAAAAAAACAAAATACGGCCCAGAAGTTATAATTATAGCCGTAATAAACTAAATAAAGAGAACACGGACCAAAATCTACACGAGATTATATAGCTGGGTAGCGCACAAAAATGCAACAAAGGTCACAACAACATATGCGCATTCCAGCAGAATACCTTACCAAAAAGCCTATTAAAAAAAATAGGACAAGACGAGTAGCAGGAAAAGAGCTCACACCAAAACAGCACCAGAAAAAGCTAATTGAATAAATTACAATTGCTTATAAACCGCCAATTCAAAGGCAAACAGTGCCAAAACCGTGTGAGACAGCTCCAACCTCAGCCAGAAGCAAAAATCGCAATCGCAAAACAAAGCGAATACAATTAAATATCCCTACAGGGATCAATAGCTACTTGTGAACAGGTAAGGAATTCAATTTAAATATTCCGTATTCAGGAGGCAAGATCTAAACCCAGGACAAAACGACCGCCTCTAAAACGCGCAACTTACTGATTGCCACGTCAGACATGGAAACGCGCACCTAGCGCCACGTCACCACAAAAGTTGTATACCAACTTAGCACTGAAAACTAAACACAGTGCATATACAAAATAACCATTAATACAAACAAGTCGTTATATAAAACAGGATATTTACCTTTTTAAACGACGTCTTCCCCGAGAAAAGAGAAAAACGCGCCCCAAGGCCAATCCTAGAAAACGGCGTCTCAGCCGTGACAGCACGCAGCTACACAGCAAACGACTAAAATGGCTATTCAAAATGGCTCGAAAAAACGTCGAAATCTCGGACGAAACCCCCAATTTATGTTACGGTCAGGGCCCTGACCCAACCGGAACATAAATGGACAGACACAAACTTTGGTTGCAAAAAATAAAATATTTATTAAATAAATAATAAACAAACTTTGCGTAGGTATGGATGCGAGCCTGCATGAGATGTGTATGGTAGGTGTATGGATGCGTGTAACGTGGATATAAGAATTGACCGACAAACACCATGAAAAAGAGAGACGACAGTGAAGCAACCTCTCGTGAAAAAGAGACGCCGGTAAAGCAACCCCGTTATCCGGTCTCAACCTCCTTTTAAATAATAACCGGTGATTGCCGTGGGAGCCAATTAATCCCCGGGAGGCGGACCTAAAAAGGGAAAGGAGAAAACAATATAATGTAAAAGAAAACAGGGGTGACAAACAATAAGCTACCGTAACAGTTACACACCTCTCACACAGTGTTACACACCTCTCACACAAAGTTACACACCTCTCACACAGCGTGTTACACACCTCTCACACAGTGCTACACACATCTCACGCAGTGTTACACACCTCTGACACAGTGTTACACACCTCTCACAGCGTTACACACCTCTCACACAGTGTTACACACCTCTCACACAGAGTTACACACCTCTCACAGTGTTACACACCTCTCACACAGAGTTACACACCTCTCACAGTGTTACACACCTCTCACAGTGTTACACACCTCTCACACAGTGTCACACACCTCTCACACAGTTTCACACCTCTCACACAGCGTCACACACCTCTCACACAGTGTGTTACACACCTCTCACACAGTGTTACACACCTCTCACAGAGTTACACACCTCTCACACAGAGATACACACCTCTCACACAGTGTTACACACCTCTCACACAGCATTAAACACCTCTCACACAGTGTTACACACCTCTCACACAGTGTTACACACCTCTCACACAGCATTAAACACCTCTCACACAGCGTTACACACCTCTCACACAGTGTGTTACACACCTCTCACACAGTGTTACACACCTCTCACAGAGTTTCACACCTCTCTCACAGTTACACACCTCTCACACAGTGTTACACACCTCTCACAGTGTTACACACCTCTCACACAGTGTCACACACCTCTCACACAGTTTCACACCTCTCACACAGCATCACACACCTCTCACACAGTGTGTTACACACCTCTCACAGAGTTACACACCTCTCACACAGTGTTACACACCTCTCACACAGCATTAAACACCTCTCACACAGCGTTACACACCTCTCACACAGTGTGTTACACACCTCTCACACAGTGTCACACACCTCTCACACAGTTTCACAGCTCTCACACAGCGTCACACACCTCTCACACAGTGTGTTACACACCTCTCACAGAGTTACACACCTCTCACACAGAGATACATACCTCTCACACAGTGTTACACACCTCTCACACAGTGTGTTACACACCTCTCACAGAGTTACACACCTCTCACACAGAGATACATACCTCTCACACAGCGTCACACACCTCTCACACAGTGTGTTACACACCTCTCACACAGTGTGTTACACACCTCTCACACAGAGATACATACCTCTCACACAGCATTAAACACCTCTCACACAGAGATACACACCTCTCACACAGTGTTACACACCTCTCACACAGCATTAAACACCACTCACACAGTATTACACACCTCTCACACAAAGTTACACACCTCTCACGCAGTGTTACACACCTCTCACACAAAGTTACACACCTCTCACACAGCGTGTTACACACCTCTCACACAGAGTTACACACCTCTCACACAGTGTTACACACCTCTCACACAGCGTGTTACACACCTCTCACACAGCATGTTACACACCTCTCACACAGTGTTACACACCTCTCACACAGTTACACACCTCTCACACAGTGTGTTACACACCTCTCACACAGTGCTACACACATCTCACACAGTGTTACAAACCTCTCACAGCGTTACACACCTCTCACACAGTGTTACACACCTCTCACAAAGTGTTACACAACTCTCACACAAAGTTACACACCTCTCAAACAGTGTTACACACCTCCACACCTCTCACACAGTGTTACACACCTCTCACACAGCATGTTACACACCTCTCACACATCATTACACACCTCTCACACAGTTACACACCTCTCACACAGTGTTACACACCACTCACACAGTGTTACACACCTCTCACACAGTGCTACACACATCTCACACAGTGATACACACCTCTCACACAGTGCTACACACCTCAGTGTTACACACCTCTCACACAGTGTTACACACCTCTCACACAGTGCTACACACCTCAGTGTTACACACCTCTCACACAGTGTTACACACCTCACACACAGTGTTACACACCTCTAACACAGTGTTACACACCTCTCACGCAGTGTTACACACCTCTCACACAGTGTTACACACCTCACACACAGTGTTACACACATCTAACACAGAGTTTCACACCTCTCACAGAGTTACACACCTCTCACACAGTGTTACACAACTCTCACAGTGTTACACACCTCTCACACAGTTTCACACCTCTCACACAGTGTGTTACACACCTCTCACACAGTGTTACACACCTCTCACAGAGTTACACACCTCTCACACAGAGATACACACCTCTCACACAGTGTTACACACCTCTCACACAGCGTTACACACCTCTCACACAGTGTGTTACACACCTCTCACACAGTTTCACACCTCTCACACAGCGTCACACACCTCTCACACAGTGTGTTACACACCTCTCACACAGCATTAAACACCTCTCACACAGAGATACACACCTCTCTCACAGAGTTACACACCTCTCACACAGCATTAAACACCTCTCACACAGCGTTACACACCTCTCACACAGAGTTACACACCTCTCACACAGTGTTACACACATCTCACACAGCATTACACACCTCTCACACAGCGTTACACACCTCTCACACAGAGATACACACCTCTCACACAGTGTTACACACCTCTCACACAGCATTAAACACCTCTCACACAGTGTTACACACCTCTCACACAGTGTTACACACGTCTCACACAGAGTTACACACGTCTCACACAGAGTTACACACATCTCACACAGTGTTACACACATCTCACACAGCGTTACACACCTCTCACACAGTGTTACACACCTCTCACACAGAGATACACACCTCTCACACAATGTTACACACCTCTCACACAATGTTACACACCTCTCACAGAGTTACACACCTCTCACACAGTGTTACACACCTCTCACACAGTGTTACACACTTCTCACACAGTTACACACCTCTCACACAGTGTTACACACCTCTCACATGGCATTAAACACCTTTCACACAGCGTTAAACACCTCTCACACAGTTACACACCTCTCACACAGCGTGTTACACACCTCTCACACAGCATTAAACACCTCTCACACAAAGTGTTACATACCTCTCACACAAAGTGTCACACACCTCTCACACAGTGTGTTACACACCTCACACAGTGTTACACACCTCTCACACAGTGTTACACACCTCTCTCACAGCGTTACACACCTCTCACACAGTGTGTTACACACCTCTCACACAGCGTGTTACACACCTCTCACACAGTGTGTTACACACTTCTCACAGTGTTACACACCTTGCACACAGTGTTACACACCTCTCACAGTTACAAACATCTCACACAGTGTTACACACCTCTCACACAGTGTTACACACCTCTCACACAGTGTTACACACCTCTCACATAGCATTAAACACCTCTCACACAGAGTTACAGACCTCTCACACAGCGTGTTACACACCTCTCACACAGTGTGTTACACACCTCTCACACAGTGTTACACACCTCTCACACAGCATTAAACACCTCTCACACAGTGTCACACACCTCTCACACAGTTACACACCTCTCACACAGTGTGTTACACACCTCTCACACAGTGTTACACACCTCTCACAGTGTGTTACACACCTCTCACACAGCGTTACACACCTCTCACACAGTGTTACACACCTCTCACACAGAGTTACACACCTCTCACACAGTGTTACACACCTCTCACAGAGTTACACACCTCTCACACAGTGTTACACACCTCTCACACAGTGTTACACACCTCTCACACAGAGTTACACACCTCTCACACAGTGTTACACACCTCTCACAGTGTTACACACCTCTCACACAAAGTTACACACCTCTCACACAGTGTTACACACCTCTCACAGAGTTACACACCTCTCACACAGTGTTACACACCTCTCACACAGTGTTACACACCTCTCACACAGTGTTACACACCTCTCACAGTGTTACACACCTCTCACAGTGTTACACACCTCTCACACAAAGTTACACACCTCTCACACAGCGTGTTACACACCTCTCACACAGTGCTACACACATCTCACGCAGTGTTACACACCTCTCACACAGTGTTACACACCTCTCACACAGTGTTACACACCTCTCACACAGTGTTACACACTTCTCACACAGTTACACACCTCTCACACAGTGTTACACACCTCTCACATGGCATTAAACACCTTTCACACAGCGTTAAACACCTCTCACACAGTTACACACCTCTCACACAGCGTGTTACACACCTCTCACACAGCATTAAACACCTCTCACACAAAGTGTTACATACCTCTCACACAAAGTGTCACACACCTCTCACACAGTGTGTTACACACCTCACACAGTGTGTTACACACCTCTCACACAGTGTTACACACCTCTCTCACAGCGTTACACACCTCTCACACAGTGTGTTACACACCTCACACAGCGTGTTACACACCTCTCATACAGTGTGTTACACACTTCTCACAGTGTTACACACCTTGCACACAGTGTTACACACCTCTCACAGTTACAAACATCTCACACAGTGTTACACACCGCTCACAGAGTTACACACCTCTCACACAGTGTTACACACCTCTCACATAGCATTAAACACCTCTCACACAGAGTTACAGACCTCTCACACAGCGTGTTACACACCTCTCACACAGTGTGTTACACACCTCTCACACAGCATTAAACACCTCTCACACAGAGTTACACACCTCTCACACAGTGTCACACACCTCTCACAGTTACACACCTCTCACACAGTGTGTTACACACCTCTCACACAGTGTTACACACCTCTCACAGTGTGTTACACACCTCTCACACAGCGTTACACACCTCTCACACAGTGTTACACACCTCTCACACAGAGTTACACACCTCTCACACAGTGTTACACACCTCTCACAGAGTTACACACCTCTCACACAGTGTTACACACCTCTCACACAGTGTTACACACCTCTCACACAGAGTTACACACCTCTCACACAGTGTCACACACCTCTCACACAGTGTTACACACCTCTCACACAGCGTGTTACACACCTCTCACACAGAGTTACACACATCTCACACAGCATTAAACACCTCACACAGCATTCAACACCTCTCACACAGTGTTACACACCTCTCACACAGCGTGTTACACACCTTTCACACAGTGCTACACACCTCTCACACAAAGTTACACACCTCTCACACAGCGTGTTACACACCTCACACAGTGCTACACACATCTCACGCAGTGTTACACACCTCTCACACAGTGTTACACACCTCTCTCACAGCGTTACACACCTCTCACACAGTGTTACATACCTCTCACACAGCATGTTACACACCTCTCATACAGTGTGTTACACACTTCTCACAGTGTTACACACATCTCACACAGCATTAAACACCTCTCACACAGCGTTACACACCTCTCACACAGAGATACACACCTCTCACACAGTGTTACACACCTCTCACACAGTGTGTTACACACCTCTCACAGTGTTACACACCTCTCTCACAGCGTTACACACCTCTCACACAGCATTAAACACCTCTCACACAGCATTAAACACCTCTCACACAGCGTTACACACCTCTCACACAGTGTTACACACCTCTCACACAGCATTAAACACCTCTCACACAGTGTTACACACCTCTCTCACAGAGTTACACACCTCTCTCACAGAGTTACACACCTCTCACACAGCATTAAACACCTCTCGCACAGTGTTACACACCTCTCACACAGTGTTACACACGTCTCACACAGTTACACACCTCTCACAGTGTTACACACCTCTCACACAGTGTTACACACGTCTCACACAGTTACACACCTCTCACAGTGTTACACACCTCTCACAGTGTTACACACGTCTCACAGTTACACACCTCTCACAGTGTTACACACCTCTCACACAGTGTTACACACGTCTCACACAGTTACACACCTCTCACAGTGTTACACACCTCTCACAGTGTTACACACACCTCTCACAGTTACACACCTCTCACACAGTGTTACACACCTCTCACAGTGTTACACACCTCTCACACAGCGTTACACACCTCTCACACAGTGTTACACACCTCTCACACAGCATTAAACACCTCTCACACAGCGTTACACACCTCTCACACAGTGTTACACACGTCTCACACAGAGTTACACACGTCTCACACAGAGTTACACACATCTCACACAGTGTTACACACCTCTCACACAGTGTTACACACCTCTCACACACCTCTCACACAGTGTTACACACCTCTCTCACAGCGTTACACACCTCTCACACAGTGTTACATACCTCTCACACAGCATGTTACACACCTCTCACACAGCATTAAACACCTCTCACACAGCGTTACACACCTCTCACACAGTGTTACACACCTCTCACACAGCATTAAACACCTCTCACACAGTGTTACACACCTCTCTCACAGAGTTACACACCTCTCACACAGCATTAAACACCTCTCGCACAGTGTTACACACCTCACACAGTGTTACACACGTCTCACACAGTTACACACCTCTCACAGTGTTACACACCTCTCACACAGTGTTACACACGTCTCACACAGTTACACACCTCTCACAGTGTTACACACCTCTCACAGTGTTACACACACCTCTCACAGTTACACACCTCTCACACAGTGTTACACACCTCTCACACAGTGTTACACACCTCTCACAGTGTTACACACCTCTCACACAGAGATACACACCTCTCACACAATGTTACACACCTCTCACAGAGTTACACACCTCTCACACAGAATTAGAAACCTCTCACACAGTGTTACACACCTCTCACAGTGTTACACACCTCTCACACAAAGTTACACAGCGTGTTACACACCTCTCACACAGTGCTACACACATCTCACGCAGTGTTACACACCTCTCACACAGTGTTACACACCTCTCACACAGTGTTACACACCTCTCACACAGTGTTACACACCTCTCACACAGTTACACACCTCTCACACAGTGTTACACACCTCTCACATGGCATTAAACACCTTTCACACAGCGTTAAACACCTCTCACACAGTTACACACCTCTCACACAGCGTGTTACACACCTCTCACACAGCATTAAACACCTCTCACACAAAGTGTTACATACCTCTCACACAAAGTGTCACACACCTCTCACACAGTGTGTTACACACCTCACACAGTGTGTTACACACCTCTCACACAGTGTTACACACCTCTCTCACAGCGTTACACACCTCTCACACAGTGTGTTACACACCTCTCACACAGCGTGTTACACACCTCTCATACAGTGTGTTACACACTTCTCACAGTGTTACACACCTTGCACACAGTGTTACACACCTCTCACAGTTACAAACATCTCACACAGTGTTACACACCTCTCACAGTGTTACACACCTCTCACAGTGTTACACACCTCTCACACAGCATTAAACACCTCTCACACAGAGTTACAGACCTCTCACACAGCGTGTTACACACCTCTCACACAGTGTGTTACACACCTCTCACACAGTGTTACACACCTCTCTCACAGCGTTACACACCTCTCACACAGTGTGTTACACACCTCTCACACAGTGTTACACACCTCTCATACAGTGTGTTACACACTTCTCAGTGTTACACACCTCGCACACAGTGTTACACACCTCTCACACAGCATTAAACACCTCTCACACAGTTACACACCTCTCACACAGTGTCACACACCTCTCACACAGTTACACACCTCTCACACAGTTACACACCTCTCACACAGTGTGTTACACACCTCTCACACAGTGTTACACACCTCACAGAGTTACACACCTCTCACAGTGTGTTACACACCTCTCACACAGCGTTACACACCTCTCACACAGTGTTACACACCTCTCATACAGTGTGTTACACACTTCTCAGTGTTACACACCTCGCACACAGTGTTACACACCTCTCACACAGCATTAAACACCTCTCACACAGTTACACACCTCTCACACAGTGTCACACACCTCTCACACAGTTACACACCTCTCACACAGTTACACACCTCTCACACAGTGTGTTACACACCTCTCACACAGTGTTACACACCTCACAGAGTTACACACCTCTCACAGTGTGTTACACACCTCTCACACAGCGTTACACACCTCTCACAGTGTGTTACACACCTCTCACACAGTGTTACATACCTCTCACACAGCATGTTACACACCTCTCATACAGTGTGTTACACACTTCTCACAGTGTTACACACCTCTCAATTAGGCCTATATTGCATCATGAATAGAACAAATGATCAGAAAAGTACACTATTGCATTTCAAGGATGAAGGGAAAAACACATTAAAACAGTGAAAATGGGTTTAATTGTCCTTTTACATTTACTTTCTCAGGTTTATGTTGTGGACAGATCCTTCTGGTAAATACTGAAATACTGTCTTCAAAGGTCACATGGTCATTTTAAATCTAGTATTTAATCATGATTGCTCTTTAACCCTGGATACAAACTCAGAACAGTATGTCTGATGGGACAGTGGTTTAGTTACTGGATTTTGAGCACAAGATTCCAGCTTTGAATCTCTCTTAGGGACATTTAATCTCACGTGCATTTGCTGGCTCCCATAATCAATGCTTGATGCTATATTTAATTTAAATGCCTTTGTGTACATGTTGTGTTGAGCGCCATGTTGACAGGGTCGCAAATTTGGAGCCCGGCACGCCCCTAACCATAAATTGCAGCCGGTAGTGGTTCCCGGGATCAGCACTTCCGCCCCCACACGAAGATCCAGCTTCTCAAAACCTTCCTGAACAGTTTTGAGGTGGCCGCGGAGGCGTGTCGGGGGCCCAGCGAGGAGTGGGTCGTGCGCCTCCTGCCCCTTTTAACAGGGGAAGCCCAGCAGGCGGCACATGGATTGCCGGCAGCAGCTACTACGACACCATCACGAGGGCAATCCTGGATCGCCTGGGCTTCATCCCCGAAGACCAAAGACCAAAGACGAGAAGCCGCCCTGGCTCCGGGGGACCGGCCCTTTGCGTTCGCCCAGCGGCTCACCGACATGGCCCGACGCTGGTTGCAGCCAGAAATCCAGTCCGCCGCAGGGGTAGTGGAGCTGGTCACGCTGGACAAATTTGTGGGCGGGCTGCCAGAGGCGACAGCCAACTGGGTTCACTGTCACCGATCCACTAGCCTGGAGCTGGCCGTTATCCTGGCCGAAGACCGTCTGGCCATCGTACCCAGCAGCCCGCCGCAAAAGCCGCCGGAACCGGCTCCTCGGAGGAGGCCCCCTCCTCACACTGTCCCTTCTTCCCTTTCCCCTGACCCCGCTACAACCTATCCCCAAATGAATCCCCCCTCTTTTCTCTCTCCCTCTCCAGGCCCAGGCTCTGCCCCCGCTACAACCTATCCCCAAATTAATCCCCCCTCTTTTCTCTCTCCCTCTCCAGGCCCAGGCTCTGACCCCGCTACAACCTATCCCCAAATTAATCCCCCCTCTTTTCTCTCTCCCTCTCCAGGCCCAGGCTCTGACCCCACTACAACCTATCCCCTAATTAATCCCCCCTCTTTTCTCTCTCCCTCTCCAGGCCCAGGCTCTGACCCCGCTACAACCTATCCCCAAATTAATCCCCCCTCTTTTCTCTCTCCCTCTCCAGGCCCAGGCTCTGACCCCGCTACAACCTATCCCCAAATTAATCCCCCCTCTTTTCTCTCTCCCTCTCCAGGCCCAGGCTCAGTGGCGGGAGGGTTCGACCCGCAGAGGGCTCCTCAGCAGTGGCGCCCCCAGAAATCTTTCATTGGGGGGGCCAGATGGGGCCACTGAAAATCTTGGGGTGGCACACCAAAACCAAAAGCCATAACTGAATTTCAGGAATTTTATTATGTTGTTGTAGTATATTGGCTAGTGGAAAACTATGTTAATATGAGAGTTAAGGAATCGCATACAGTTAATGTTACTAATTATCTGATGTGCACAGACTAATACCAGTACCGTTAACATTTTGAGTTCCTGTTTTAATTTGTTATGTATATGTATATACATAGGCGATTCATTGTTCTTCAAATAGGCTAGTAGTTGTCCTTTTCCTTAAAAAGATAAATATACAGCTTTAATTTGAAGGAGTAGCTACATTGATTGTAAGGAACAAAACATTTACTAGGAACAAGCCTACTAGAGTTTAAAAACACCACACAGAGGCCTGCAATGCTTTTCAACACAGCTGTATTTGGCTGTTGCTGTGTGGTTTTGTAAACAAAAATATTATATTATATATGTCCAAAAATGAAAAACAAAACAAAAAAGCATAATCATGGACAACAACATACATTTTATTATAGCCTACTCACAACCTACTCATATCCCTGCTTTATAAGGCTACATTGTTCTCAGCCCATTTTGTCCAGTTATCATAAGCTAGGCTATGTGTAGCCTATGGTTTTTATATAGTTTTTTTTAAAGGGTTTCCACGTTGTTATGGTTTTGAAAGCTCTGCGTTATGATGGCTATGATGCAGCTTTGGCAAAAACTGGTATGTAGTAACAGCATAGCCTTTTTTAGAAAAAATTTAATTTATTTTCAAAGAGGGCATTTCCCGATATTTCCCTGACTTGTGGCGAGTGGTGATAGATTTACTTTAACAAGTCGTCCGTTTTCACTGTAAAGAGATTTTATGACGACGTCACCTCTATTTCGCTAGCTTAGCCTACTTGAACAGTTACAACCTGCATGAGAAGAGTAGCTTACCCATTGAAAGCTGATTGCTTTTTCTTTGTCTCACCGTTTGTTTGGAATCTACACGTATACAACGATGAAATATTATCGTTCTTTGGATGCCCACAACCTTTTTGTTAGTGGCTGATAATATTTTGCACTTCCAAATATAATACTGTAACGTTATAGCACTCAGATTTATCCACATTCCACTACAAACCATTTGCGTATGGTCAAAATGTTTTAGCGTTTCTTACAGCAATATTAGTTAGTCATAAATTGACAATTGGATAACTTATTTGCGCTCAGTCTCCTGGCAGTGCACTGCGCTTAAGCGGCTGGCTGGCTATACATTTGTTATTTTCTTTCACATGCATGGACTATTATGAAAAATATAATTATTGATTTAAATGAATAGTACCTAATGTAAAATATCAGAGAGCAGCATATTATGCATATGCGACTCGCGAGGGGGGGCCAGTGGCCCCCCCCTTGGCGGCACCACTGCTCCTCAGGCGTTCGGACCGGGCTTTTGGTGGTGCGGTCAGCTCGGTCACCTGCGCCCTGACTGTCCACTTATGGAAGTGGGGCAGGTGGTCGGGGTTATCGGTGTGAACACCGGGCGTTGTTGGATTCAGGGGCGATGCAGTCCATGATTCGGCAAAGCCTGGTTCGGCCAGAGGCATTGGTGGAGGCACCGTGGGTTTCGATGAGGTGCGTGCATGGTGATGTGCACAAATATCCGGTAGTGCCTGTAATAATGTATTATCAAGGGGAAATTTATATGGTGAAAGCTGCGGTTAGCTCCCGGCTTTCACACCCCCTGATTTTGGGCACTGATTGGGCGGGGTTTCGTAACATGTGAGGGAAGCTGGAGGAGGTGCGATCCCGACCGGTTGGGACAGGTGAGGTGTGTGCTGTTGACGGTGATGACGCATGGTCAGCCGACACGGTCGAGGGGAAGGCGGACCCTGGGGAGCCTCGGGGGGAGACTCCCCTGGTTCCACAGACGATTTCCCACTCGAACAGTCTCGGGATGACACCTTACGCTTTGCCTATGACCAAGTGATGCGTATTGATGGTCAACAGGTGCGACCTGAGGCAGCTCTCTCTCACCCGTATTTCTCGATTATTAGAGATATAAGAGATATATCGAGTGTGTTGGGATGCTCAAACAGGGGAAGAAAATACCCAGTTGTTGGTACCTAAAAGCCGCCGAGAAATGGTTTTCCAAGCGGCTTATTATAACCCCATGGCGGTACACTTAGGATATGACAAAACACTAAACCGTATAATGGCCCGATTGTATTGGCCGGGCATCTGGGCAGACGTACGTCGGTGGTGTGCGTCTTGTCCAGAATGTCAATTAGTGAAGTCCCCGGCCCCCAAAAGCGCCGTTGCAGCCACTTCCATTAATAGAGGTCCCGTTTGATAGAGTGGCGTTGGACCTCATCGGGGCATTTGAACGGAGCACTCAGGGCTACCGATTCGTACTAGTTCTGGTGGATTATGCGACCCGGTATCCCGAAGCAGTTCCACTGCGCAATATCTCCGCTAAGAGTGTTACGCAGGCACCGTTTCAAATCATCTCCCGCGTCGGAATCCCGAAAGAGATTCTGACAGACCAGGGCACATCATTTATGTCACGGACACCAAACAAACTGTACGCGTTATTGGGCATTCAGTCGATTAAAACCAGCGTGTACCACCCCCAAACGGATGGGCTCGTTGAGCGGTTTAATAGGACTTTGAAGTCGATGATTCGGAAGTTCGTTCATTGGGATAAGTGCTTAGTCCCTTTATTATTTGCAGTGCGGGAGGTTGGTAATAGAGGAGTTGGGCGTAATAGAGGAGTCACACAGTGCCTGGAGTAGCCTCATTGTCCTGGTAGGTAAACCAGATGGGTCTATCCGGTTCTGTGTGGATTACAGAAAAGAGAATGAAGTTTCACGGTTTGATGCCTATCCTATGCCTTGGGTCGACAAACTCTTGGATCGGCTGGGCACGGCTCGTTTTTTCTCGACACTGGATTTGACCAAGGGCTACTGGCAGATTCCCTTGTCGCCAGAGTCCGAGGAAAAATCTATTTCAGACTCTTCCATTCGGGTTATTCGGGGCTCCAGCCACGTTCCAGCGCCTTATGGATCGGGTGCTGTGTGCGCATGTTGCATATGCTGCAGCCTATATTGATGATGTCATCCACAGTAACGACTGGGCGCAGCATGTGCGACATGTGGGGGCGGTACTCGAGTCCTTGAGGCGGGCGGGGCTCACTGCTAACCCGAGAAAGTGTGCGATTGGCAGAGCGGAGGTATGGTATTTGGGGTACCACTTGGACAGGTGCGGCCTCTGGTGGACAAAACCGCAGCGATTGCGACCTGCCCGCGGCCCAAGACGAAAAAAGAGGTGAGGAGGTTCTTGGGGTTAGCCGGTTACTATAGGAGGTTTATTCCTGCGTTTTCGGAGCTGACCAGCCCCTTAACTGATTTAACTCGAAAAGGTGCCTCAGAGCCGGTCCAGTGGACGGAGCCGTGCCGGAGGGCGTTTGAGCGAGTAAAAGAAGCACTCTGTGGGGAGCCGCTTTTGTTTACACTTAATTTTTCACTCCCTTTCACCCTGCAGACAGACGCGTCGGACAGAGGGCTGGGGGCCGTTTTGACCCAGGAGGTGGAGGGAGTCGATCGCCCGGTGCTGTACATAAGCCGCAAACTGTCACAGCGGGAGGCGAAGTACAGCACCATAGAGAAGGAATGCCTCGCCATGCGGTGGGCGGTCGGATCCCTCCTGAATTAACTGCTGGGCCGCTCATTCACCGCTCATGCATCTCTCTCTCGCGTGTCATAAATGTAGTCGTTTTTATTTAAATAAACACTTTATTTTAAAGGCAATTGATCGCCCCCATTTTATTTTTAACACTGAGCCAGGACAGTGAATGAAAAGTTTAGTTTTTTGAATAAACATGTTCTGCACTTTGTGGTGTAATTATTGTGGCTGTAAAGCGAACTCATGTCCTGGGCTCTTCACATGTTCTGCACTTTGTGGTGTAATTATTGCGGCTGTAAAGCTAACTCATGTCCTGTGCTCTTCACATGTTCTGCTCTTTGTGGTGTAATTATTGCGGCTGTAAAGCTAACTCATGTCCTGGGCTCTTCACATGTTCTGCACTTTGTGGTGTAATTATTGCAGCTGTAAAGCTAACTCATGTCCTGGGCTCTTCACATGTTCTGCACTTTGTGGTGTAATTATTGCGGCTGTAAAGCTAACTCATGTCCTGGGCTCTTCACATGTTCTGCACATTGTGGTGTAATTATTGCGGCTGTAAAGCTAACTCATGTCCTGGGCTCTTCACATGTTCTGCACTTTGTGGGGTAATTATTACGGCTGTAAAGCTAACTCATGTCCTGGGCTCTTCACATGTTCTGCGCTTTGTGGTGTAATTATAGCGGCTGTAAAGCTAACTCATGTCCTGGGCTCTTCACATGTTCTGCACTTTGTGGTGTAATTATTGCGGCTGTAAAGCTAACTCATGTCCTGGGCTCTTCACATGTTCTGCACTTTGTGGTGTAATTATTGCGGCTGTAAAGCTAACTCATGTCCTGGGCTCTTCACATGTTCTGCACATTGTGGTATAATTATTGCGGCTGTAAAGCTAACTCATGTCCTGGGCTCTTCACATGTTCTGCACTTTGTGGTGTAATTATTGCGGCTGTAAAGCTAACTCATGTCCTGGGCTCTTCACATGTTCTTGTTTCTTCACTTGCACGTCTAATCAGAAAATAATCCGCGCTTATTTTGTCAAGGCTGAGAAAACATTCCTCTTGGACTTTATAACGGAACGGTTATAACAAAGAATATAAGAGAATGTAACAGGCTAATATTGTTACAGGAAATAACAGAATATTTACCATCACGTCAATTCGCACAGGGTTGCTATAACCTGGGGTTATTTATACAGGGCATTTAAGAGTTGGTAAAATACGCCGGAATCTTTACTGGCGCGAGTGCGCAGTCCGCAAAAGTTACTGACATGCCAGATTCGGACGGGACTAAAATAACGGAGATACTCCAGTAATAATTACATTACCCAACATCCCCGTAAACTTATCCTGCCGCAATAAGGCTTGAGTGTTAATGTGCCTTATTTTGTTAAGATATAAATCATGGTATGTTAGCCACTGTTATATTAAATAAATTGAAAACCCGCATTAATTTTTTCACCTGCTGTACCGAAAATGTACCGAACCGTTAAATCATAAACATTGAAGTGTTCATAAATTTTTCACTTTCACCTTCAAGAGTTAATTTTCATAAATACATTTTTTTGTAGACTAGTATTTTTAAAAAAATCATCTATCACCACCACTCCCCATTCAGGTGCAAAAATTTTATCTTGCCTAGAACGCCAAAATGGTTTAGGCCGGCGCGGTTTCTGAATGTAAGATTGTGAATATATAACACTGTATAGGTATGAGGCGTGCCCCACCAAGCCGTAACCTGCCATCCCAATTTTTAAAGTGTGAATGTTATAAATCAGAACATTGTTCTCTGTTAGATTCGTTTGCTAAACTCATTTCCGTACTCTAATGGACACACAGAAGCAATGAGAGAAAACTCTTACTGTGCTGCTCATCTCTCTCCAGTGAGGCGCTGAGATCCTTCTGCTTCATGTTCCTCAGGATGTGGAGTGTGATCTTCAGAGACCTCTCACTGCCACAGGTCTCCAGCATCTTCTCCACTATGTACAGAGCCTCAGGATCCTGCTGCTCGCTCACACTGCATTCTGGGTAATACTGACTCAGATGGCACTGAAACAGTTTCAACTTTTCATCCTTCTTCAGCTTCATCAGAGTTCTCAGGAGAGACTGAAATAAACACATGGAGAGGTGTGCTGTATCAGAGTGTGTAATAAACACATGAAGAGGTGTGCTGTATCAGAGTGTGTAATAAACACATGAAGAGGTGTGCTGTATCAGAGTGTGTAATAAACACATGAAGAGGTGTGCTGTATCAGAGTGTGTAATAAACACATGAAGAGGTGTGCTGTATCAGAGTGTGTAATAAACACATGAAGAGGTGTGCTGTATCAGAGTGTGAAATAAACACATGAAGAGGTGTGCTGTATCAGAGTGTGAAATAAAAACATGAAGAGGTGTGCTGTATCAGAGTGTGTAATAAACACATGAAGAGGTGTGCTGTATCAGAGTGTGTAATGAACACATGAAGAGGTGTGCTGTATCAGAGTGTGTAATAAACACATGAAGAGGTGTGCTGTATCAGAGTGTGTAATAAACACATGAAGAGGTGTGCTGTATCAGAGTGTGTAATAAACACATGAAGAGGTGTGCTGTATCAGAGTGTGTAATACACACATGAAGAGGTGTGCTGTATCAGAGTGTGTAATAAACACATGAAGAGGTGTGCTGTATCAGAGTGTGTAATAAACACATGAAGAGGTGTGCTGTATCAGGGTGTGTAATAAACACATGAAGAGGTGTGCTGTATCAGAGTTTGTAATAAACACATGAAGAGGTGTGCTGTATCAGTGTGTAATAAACACATGAAGAGGTGTGCTGTATCAGAGTGTGTAATAAACACATGAAGAGGTGTGCTGTATCAGAGTGTGTAATAAACACATGAAGAGGTGTGCTGTATCAGGGTGTGTAATAAACACATGAAGAGGTGTGCTGTATCAGAGTGTGTAATAAACACATGAAGAGGTGTGCTGTATCAGAGTGTGTAATAAACACATGAAGAGGTGTGCTGTATCAGAGTGTGTAATAAACACATGAAGAGGTGTGCTGTATCAGGGTGTGTAATAAACACATGAAGAGGTGTGCTGTATCAGAGTGTGTAATAAACACATGAAGAGGTGTGCTGTATCAGAGTGTGAAATAAACACATGAAGAGGTGTGCTGTATCAGAGTGTGTAATAAACACATGAAGAGGTGTGCTGTATCAGAGTGTGTAATAAACACATGAAGAGGTGTGCTGTATCAGAGTGTGTAATAAACACATGTAGAGGTGTGCTGTATCAGAGTGTGTAATAAACACATGAAGAGGTATCCTGTATCAGAGTGTGTAATAAACACATGAAGAGGTGTGCTGTATCAGAGTGTGTAATAAACACATGAAGAGGTATCCTGTATCAGAGTGTGTAATAAACACATGAAGAGGTGTGCTGTATCAGAGTGTGTAATAAACACATGTAGAGGTGTGCTGTATCACAGTAACTGAAATAAACACATGAAGAGGTGTGCTGTATCAGAGTGTGTAATAAACACATGAAGAGGTGTGCTGTATCAGATTGTGTAATAAACACATGAAGAGGTGTGCTGTATCAGAGTGTGTAATAAACACATGAAGAGGTGTGCTGTATCAGAGTAATTGAAATGAACATGAATAATAACCACGATCCTTGCCTTAAGGGTCAGATACTTCTAGGGTTGGAGACTAGATTTATCCATTTTGGAGATTTACCTATAAATTACACTGGAACAGTATGGAACACATGAAAGGTTTCTTCTCCTGATTTATTTTTCCATAGAGTTCAATCAGAAAATAAGTCAGGAGAAACAACCCTTAAAGTGATCCATCCGTATTTACTGCATTTCTGACAGCAGAGTGATGGTTTGAGGCTCAGTTGATACCTCAGACCCTTTTACCAACCATGTGTTCCATACTGTTCCAACATAATTTACAGCTAAATCTTGTCCCACCCCACAATTCCTAAAAAGATCCATTCAAATACAGAGACGTTATAGTATCGCTTGTAAGAGTACCAGAAAATAAGATATCAAGAGTCGTTTGATGTTGTTGGGTCACAGACATCAGGAAGTCATGGCATGCAAAGGATATGCAACCAAATATTACATTTTTTTTACTTTATTCTATATATAAATACAGGAATGCCAATAATTGTGGCACATGTGGTTTTGTTAAAAATAATAATTTTGGGATTTTTTTTTCTTCTCATAATGAATGTACTTTAATTAAGGGTTGGATTTTAATCTTTTTTTCAGTGTGAGATTACATTACATTACATTACATTATAGGCATTTAGCAGACGCTCTTATCCAGAGCGACTTACACAGCATTTCTTTTGCATTTATACATAGTATCCATTAATACAGCTGGATATATACTGAAGCAATGCAGGTGAAGTACCTTGCTCAAGGGTACAACGGCAGCGTCCGACCTGGGAATCGAACCTGCAACCTTTCGGTTACAAACCCAGTTCCTTAACCATTATACCACACTGCCGCCGGTGACTTTATTTATAACCATTTTTACTCATCTTTACCAGGGGTGCCAATAATAGTGGAGGGCACTGTATATATACTGTATATTTGAAAAAAAATTATTGTACAAAGAAAACGCAGAATAACCTATTAAAAACCATTCGAAAAAAGCAGATCTCACACCTGTTTTTGGAAAGTTAATTTCTCTGAACTCGTCTCTTTTAAACAGCTGGACGCCAGAGACCCCTGCTTCCTGTGAACAAATCATAAGACGCAAGAATTCAGTTAACCTCATCCTCTTACTGCAGCTCTAACTCACAGCACATGGACAGAGCTTCTAGTTAACCGCATCCTCTTACTGCAGCTCTAACTCACAGCACATGGACAGAGCTTCCAGTTAACCTCATCCTCTAACTGCAGCTCTAACTCACAGCACATGGAGACAGAGCTTCCAGTTAACCTCATCATCTTACTGCAGCTCTAACTCACAGCACATGGAGACAGAGCTTCCAGTTAACCTCATCCTCTTACTGCAGCTCTAACTCACAACACATGGACAGAGCTTCCAGTTAACCTCATCCTCTAACTGCAGCTCTAACTCACAGCACATGGACAGAGCTTCCAGTTAACCTCATCCTCTAACTGCAGCTCTAACTCACAGCACATGGAGACAGAGCTTCCAGTTAACCTCATCATCTTACTGCAGCTCTAACTCACAGCACATGGAGACAGAGCTTCCAGTTAACCTCATCCTCTTACTGCAGCTCTAAATCAAAGCACATGGAGACAGCTTCCAGTTAACCTCATCTTCTAAGTGTAAGAGATCTCTGTCAGAGACAGAGATGGGAATGTTGGAGATCCAAATGCAATAGCTGGGCAATCTTAAAGTGTTCCTAAGAACACCACTGGAAACGGACAATGATCCGTAGTGGAGAAACAAATAAAAATAAAAGAACACAAACCTCGAAATAAAAACGAGGAGCTCGATAATCGAGCAAAACAAAGAAATAAGCAATAACGATTATCTAACTCCCGTTTGTGGAGTGAAACAACAAAAACAGAGAACTGAAAAGACCCCAAAAACTTTGGGTGAGACAGAAAACGAAAACCTCTGCTCTGAAATAAGAGCGTAGTAACGAGAACTGCTTTCTTTCTAAGGTTGTACTGCTAACAAGTACCGCGTTGCTTATCAAAGCGGTCGATAGCAATACAACGTCCTATACCCTTTTTTACCGGCTCGAATGTCATGTGAAATAACATGGAAGCAACGAGAGAGGCCGGAAGCGGGGTATAAATAGTGAGCGGAAATAAATGCCAGGTGAACTCACTAATGACGAGGCGAAAGCAAAACCCGTGGCGGAACACAGGAAAATCCGATAGATTACCGGTAAACAATAAAAACGAATAAAGCAACGTGGAGATAAGGGAAGAAAGGTCAGATCCATGACAGGACCCCCCCTCTAAGGAACGGCACCGGACGCTTCCACAACCTTATCTCTGCGGAAGTCGGTGATTAACTGAGGGTCCAGGATGTTTCTCGATGGAACCCAGCAACGTTCCTCCGGACCATAACCCTCCCAGTCAACAAGGAACTGCCACCATCTGCCCACACGTCTCTCGGCCACAATGCGGCGAACGGTATAAGCTGGACCCCCTTCTATGAGTCAGGGAGGCGGAGGTGGTCTCTCAACCGGGGCGAGGGGGCTGATGAGTACCGGTTTCAGACCAGAGTGAAGTGTGAGGAATGTGAGTAGAGGGGAGAGAAGAGGATAGGTCGAGACAGGAGTGGTGAAACGAGTGGAACAAACGGACAGGACACGCCCAGCCTGCAGCACGGGGGAAGACACGGATAAGGGAGTCAAACATGACACGGAGGGAGAGGGAAAAACACGGAGAAGGAACAGGATGGGAACGGAACGTTACAGTACCCCCCCCTCAACGGACGCCTCCTGGCGTTCCCGGAGGCTTGATTTTAAGGGGATGCAGTTTATGAAAATCGGTAATGACGGAGTGGTCCAAAATGAGGCTTTTGTGAAGCCATGACCGCTCTTCGGGACCGTACCCCTCCCAGTCGACCAGGTATTGAAAGCCCCGACCCCTACGGCGTATGTCCAGAATGTGACTCACCGTATAGGCCGGGGCATTGTCGATAATCCGGGGCGGAGGTGGAACAACTGCGGGAGCACTGAGAGGGCTGGAGGTGACAGGCTTGACCTGACTGACATGAAAAACAGGGTGAATCTTGAGGGAGATGGGAAGGGAGAGCTTAATGCTTACAGGATTGATGATACTGAGGATGGTAAAGGGGCCAATGAAACGGGGCTGTAATTTCTTGGAGGTGGATTGTAAGGGGATGGTGGAGGTGGAGAGCCAGACCTGCTGACCGGGCTTGTACTGCGGGGCTGCGGTCCTATGAAGGTCCGCCAGGCGTTGGGTACGGGAATTAGTGCGAAGGAGTGCGGTGCGTGTCAGCTTCCAGATGCGTCTGCATCTGAGAAAGTGAGACCTAACGGTGGGAACCGCCACTTGCTCCTCCTGGACGGATAACAGGGGGGGTTGGTACCCTAACGAACACTCAAAGGGGGACATCCCTGTAGCAGTGCTCTTAAGGGAGTTGTGGGCGTACTCCACCCACGGGAGGAATCGGCTCCAGGAGGAGGGATTGCGTGCGGACACGCACCGCAGGGCGGACCCCAGGTCCTGGTTGGCCCTCTCCGTCTGACCGTTAGATTGGGGGTGGAACCCAGAGGATAGGCTAGCGGATGCGCCCAGGGCCGTACAGAACGCCCTCCACACCTGGGAGGAGAATTGGGGCCCACGGTCAGAAACAATATCAGAAGGGATCCCGTGCAGCCTGACCACGTGCAACACCAGGAGCTCCGCCGTTTCAGAGGCGGAAGGAAGTTTGGGGAGAGGGATAAAGTGGACCGCCTTGGAGAACCGGTCTACAATTGTCAGAATAGTGGTGTTGCCCTCTGACAACGGTAGACCGGTAACGAAGTCTACACCGATGTGACTCCAAGGTCGGCCCGGGACAGGGAGGGGGTGGAGAAGACCGGAGGGTGGCTGGTGGGAAGCCTTGCTCCTAGCGCATACAGAGCAGGCCAGGACAAAGGCACGGGTATCCCCCCTGAGGGTAGGCCACCAAAAACTCCTCCCAACCAGGGCGGTAGTCCTGGCGACCCCTGGGTGACAGGCCAGGCGGGAGGCATGGACCCATTCCAGGACCTGGGAACGGACGGAGTCGGGGACAAAAAGGGTAGAGTTAGGGTTATTGCGGGGGTCCGGTTGGGAAACCTGAGTGGACTTCACGGTCTCCTCGATGTCCCAAGAGACCGCAGCCACGACGCAGGAAGCCGGTAAAATGGGTTCAGGGTCAGCAGAACTGGCTAGGGGGGGCAAGGAAACAGCACGTGACTTGCAAAACACTTGGGAAAGGTCGTGATACTGATGGGGAGCTCCGGTTAGATCAGGTACAGGTTGAGGGTGAGATATTTGTTTAACCCCCGAGGGGGGTAGGGCTGACCGGAGGCAGTTGGCTAGACAATGGCTGCTCCAGTCCTGAATCTGATCGGAGCGCCAATTAATATGCGGATTGTGGAGGTGTAACCAGGTCTGTCCTAGGACTAACGGGTACTGTTGGGAGTGAATGAGAAACAACTGGATGGTTTCATGATGGTTGCCGGATAATATTAGTTGGAGGGGAACGGTGGAATGGGTGATTGACCCCAGGCTCCTGCCGTCCAGGGCGAATGCCGAGATGGGCTTGGATAAGGTCTCGGTAGGAATCCCGAATCTTTCCGCGAATGCAGCGTCGATAAAGTTGGCATCAGCTCCGGAATCGATAAGGGCGGATGTAGAGGCGGAAAGGTTCCCCCACCGGAGAGTGGCCTTTAAAGTGGAACGGTTCTGGGCTGAATGGTTGGTGGTAATAGGGCTCGTAAGTAAGCCCAGTTTCACGGGCGAGCCAGCCTTTTTTGGGCGAATAGCACAAGTGGCAATGTGGTGGTCTGACTTTCCACAGTACAGACAGGAATTTGTGCGAATTCTCCGTCGGCGCTCCTCGGCGTCTACAGAGATCTTACCCAACTGCATGGGTTCTTCGTCTGCGGGAGTAGGTGAAGCTTTATTCCTCTCCATGGGAGGAAGGGGGCGACTGTCGTGCGAGGAAGAGAACGGGCCGTTAGACGACCCTCTCCTTCTCTCCTGGGCCCGGGCTCTGAGGCGATTGTCGATGGAGATGGCGAGGTGTATGAGGGAGTTTAGTGAGTTCGCTTCCTCACGGGTGGCTAGCTGGTCCCTCAATTCCTCGCTCAGGGCCTGAAGAAAGGCCCCCTGAAGAGCGGAATCATTCCATCCTGCCTCGGCCACAAGGGTGCGGAATTGGACCGCCATCTCCGCCACACTGCGACTGCCCTGCCGAATTTGAAGGAGGCGTTGTGTTGCGTTGCGTCCACAGACTGGGTGGTCAAAAACACGCCGCATTTCAGCGGTGAAGGTGGGGAAGTGAAGACAGGCTGGTGTCTGGCTATCCCACAGAGTTAGGGCCCTCTCCTGGGCACTGCCATCCAAGCAACTCATGACCAGCGCGATCTTGCTGGCGTCGGAGGCATAAGAGGTGGGCTGGATGCGGAAGACGATGTCGCACTGCATCAGGAATTCGCGACATCTTCCCAGACTTCCCCGGTAATGCTCGGGGAGTTGGACACGGGGTTCTCGAACAGACGTGGGGACGGGAACCTCGGGCAGTTGTTCAAGCGCGGGTGCGACGGGAGCCTCCTGGATCCGAGCAAGGGGCTGGTGGAGTAACATTTGTGTCACCTGCTCTCCGAGACCCCTCAGGGCTGCCAGAACATCATCCAGGCGGCGGCTCTGCTGGTCGTTGACCGTGGCTTGGCAGGAGAATGCGTGACGGATCTGCTCCAGGTCGGCTGAGTCCATACTTTGGCCAGTTCGTTCTGTCATGACCCAGAACGAGAACTGAACCCAAACGCACGACCAGGAGGCAGAGGTACAATATTAGTTGGTTATTTATTTAGCTTGGGGCAGTCCCAAGCTGTACACAAACAAATACAGGATAACACAATATATATAGGGCGTCACAGGAGCTTTGTCCACGCCTCCACTTGCTCCAAGCCGGAGCCGGACTTGACTGGACCCACGGGCGTTGTTCCAGACAGGAACTGGACTTGACAGGTAGGACTGGAAATGTTCCAGGCCGGAACTGGATTTGCTGGATCGGACTGAGTGTTCCACACCGGAACTGGACTGGATGGAACGGACTGACTGGCGATTAGCAGGAGCAGGAGCGGTAGAGCAGGACAGAATAGCTGCAGGGTAATCTCACGGGGACCCAGCTTGGGTACTCGTCAGGAGGAGAGCGGGGGAGGCCGCAACACAGGTAGGGGTGTGAACACTGCAGGTGGACAGACTTGAAAACAGGGGAGAGGTTAACTGGACACAGAATTGACTAGGACCAAACAAACACTGAGCGAATGCAAACTAGACATGCAGATAGCGCAGACCAGAGTGACTGACAAACTACGTTAACGAACTGGCAACGAACAACAGACAGGGAGCGGTTTAAATACAGGGAGTGATTGGTAACAATGGGAAAAGTGTGCGAATGTCTAAGTGAGTGATTGGTAACAATTAGAAAAGCGTGTGAATGTCTAAGTGGGTGATTGACCAGAGTGAAGTGTGAGGAATGTGAGTAGAGGGGAGAGAAGAGGATAGGTCGAGACAGGAGTGGTGAAACGAGTGGAACAAACGGACAGGACACGCCCAACCTGCAGCACGGGGGAAGACACGGATAAGGGAGTCAAACATGACACGGAGGGAGAGGGAAAAACACGGAGAAGGAACAGGATGGGAACGGAACGTTACACGACCACCACTAAAATGGTAGTATTGCCTGATGATAACGGCAACCCTGTGATGAAGTCCAGGGAAATATGACTCCAGGGATGGGTGGGAATAGGTAGGGGGCGAAGAAAACCAGAGGGAGGAAGGTGAGAGGCCTTGCTGCGAGCGCAAACCGGACAAGCCGCGACAAATGAGCGTACGTCTCTCTCCAGACTAGGCCACCAGAAACGCCGGGATAAAAAGTCTCTAGTTCGATGAACCCCGGGGTGACCGGTGAGTTGAGAGGCGTGGCCCCATTGGAAAACCCGTGACCTAAGACGAGGAGGCACGAAAAGACAGTTGGCCGGTGCCCCACCTGGACCTGGGTCAGAGCGCAAGGCTCTCTGCACCGCTGCCGCAACCTCCCATATAACCGGGGCAACAATGAGGTCAGTGGCGATAATAGGCTCGGGAACAGAGTCTGTCTCAGAGCGGTCGTAAATCCGCGAGAGAGCGTCAGGTTTGCCGTTTTTAGACCCGGGGCGATACGTGATAATAAAATTAAATATTAAAAAGAACAGCGCCCACCTAGCTTGCCGTGAGTTACGCCTCTTAGCCAGCTGAACATACTCCAGATTCTTATGGTCTGTCCAGACCGTAAATGGATGTTACGCTCCTTCGAGCCAATGGCGCCACTCCTCCAAAGCCAACTTGACCGCAAGCAATTCTCGATCCCCTACGTCATAATTCCTCTATGCCGATGTTAGGGCGCGAGAGAAATAAGCGCAGGGGTGCATCTTGTGGTCAAGTGGCGAACATTGGGAAAGAATGGCTCCGGCGCCTAGCTCGGAGGCGTCCACCTCTACCACAAAGGGAAGGGAGGGGTTGGGTGTAACCAGGATGGGTTCGGAAGTGAATCTTCTTTTTAATTCTGAGAATGCTGCCCCTGCCTTAGAATTCCATTGGAACTGGCTGCCGATGTTTTTCTTAGTGAGCGCAGTAATGGGCGCTGCTACCGCACTAAAATTCCGAATAAATCGGCGATAAAAATTTGCAAAACCTAAAAAACGTTGTACCTGTTTTACGGAAGATGGCGTGGGCCAGTTCTTTACAGCGGAAACCTTTTCCAGATCCATCTGTACCTTACCCTCTTTAATAATGAAACCCAAAAATGAAACAGAGCCAGTGTGAAAAACGCACTTCTCTGCCTTTACAAATAATTGGGCTTTGAGAAGTGCAGCAAGGACCTGACGAACGTGACCGACATGTGTGGTAAAATCGGGCGAAAATATTAAAATATCGTCAAGATACACGAAGACAAATTTCTCCAGCATCTCCCTCAGCACATTGTTAATCAACGCGTGAAACACAGAGGGGGCGCTAGTGAGCCCGAACGGCATGACACGATATTCGTAACTGAAAAGACCCCAAAAACTTTGGGTGAGACACTCGTAGGTTAGAGTAGAAAAACAAAAGAAAACGAAAACCTCTGCTCTGAAATAAGAGCGTAGTAACGAGAACTGCTTTATTTCTAAGGTTGTACTGCTAACAAGTCCCGTGTTGCTAATCAAAGCGGTCGATAGCAATACAACTTCCTATACACTTTTTTACTGGCTCGAATGTCATGTGAAATAACATGGAAGCAACTAGAGAGGCCGGAAGCGGGGTATAAATAGTGAGCGGAAATAAATGCCAGGTGAACTTACGAATGACGAGGCGAAAGCAAAACCCATGGCGGAACACAGGAAAATCCGATAGATTACCGGTAAACGATAAAAACGAATAAAGCGACGCGGAGATAAGGGAAGAAAGGTAAGATCCATGACACTAAGTGCACCTCCAACTCACAACACATGAAGACATAGCTTCCAGTTAACCTCATCCTCTTACTGCAGCTCTTACTCACAGCACATGGACAGAGCTTCCAGTTAACCTCATCCTCTTACTGCAGCTCTAACTAACAGCACATGGACAGAGCTTCCAGTTAACCTCATTCTCTAACTGCAGCTCTAACTCACAGCACATGGAGACAGAGCTTCCAGTTAACCTCATCCTCTTACTGCAGCTCTAACTCACAGCACATGGAAAGAGCTTCCAGTTAACCTCATCCTCTAACTGCAGCTCTAACTCACAGCACATGGAGACAGAGCGTCCAGTTAACCTCATCCTCTTACTGCAGCTCTGACTCACAGCACATGGAAACAGAGCTTCCAGTTAACCTCATCCTCTAAATGCAAGTCTAACTCACAGCACATGGAGACAGAGCTTCCAGTTAACCTCATCCTCTTACTGCAGCTCTAACTCACAGCACATGGAGACAGAGCTTCCAGTTAACCTCATCCTCTAAATGCAAGTCTAACTCACAGCACATGGAGACAGAGCTTCCAGTTAACCTCATCCTCTTACTGCAGCTTTAACTCACAGCACATGGACACAGAGCTTCCAATTAACCTCATCCTCTAACTGCAGCTCTAACTCACAGCACATGGACACAGAGCTTTCAATTAACCTCATCCTCTTACTGCAGCTCTAACTCACAGCACATGGAGACAGAGCTTCCAGTTAACCTCATCCTCTAACTGCAGCTCTAACTCACAGTTAATGGAGACAGAGCTTCCAGTTAACCTCATCCTCTAAATGCAGCTCTAACTCACAGCACATGGAGACAGCTTCCAGTTAAGCTCATCCTCTAACTGCAGCTCTAACTCACAGCACATGGACACAGAGCTTCCAATTAACCTCATCCTCTTACAGCAGCTCGATCTAACAGCACATGGAGACAGAGCTTCCAGTTAAGCTCATCCTCTAACTGCAGCTCTAACTCACAGCACATGGAGACAGAGCTTCCAGTTAACCTAATCCTCTACTGCAGCTCTAACTCACAGCACATGGAGACAGAACCTGATTAATTACCTTTGATCTCCTGTTAACTCTCCTTTGAAGTTAATTGGTTTACCCATTGAATGATCACTCTTCATAGACTGAGAGCTGGGTACAGGTGACCGTGCTCTTCGTACCCGGACCCTGTGAACAAAACATGGAGACAGAGCTTCCAGTTAACCTCATCCTCTTACTGCAGCTCTAATTCACAGCACATGGACAGAGCTTCCAGTTAACCTCATCCTCTAACTGCAGCTCTAACTCACAGCACATAGAGACAGAGCTTCAAGTTAACCTCATCCTCTTACTGCAGCTCTAACTCACAGCACATGGACAGAGCTTCCAGTTAACCTCATCCTCTTACTGCAGCTCTAACTCACAGCACATAGAGACAGAGCTTCAAGTTAACCTTATCCTCTTACTGCAGCTCTAACTCACAGCACATGGACAGAGCTTCCAGTTAACCTCATCCTCTTACTGCAGCTCTAACTCACAGCACATAGAGACAGAGCTTCAAGTTAACCTCATCCTCTTACTGCAGCTCTAACTCACAGCACATGGAGACAGAGCTTCCAGTTAACCTCATCCTCTTACTGCAGCTCTGACTCACAGCACATGGAGACAGAGCTTCCAGTTAACCTCATCCTCTAAATGCAAGTCTAACTCACAGCACATGGAGACAGAGCTTCCAGTTAACCTCATCCTCTTACTGCAGCTCTAACTCACAGCACATGGAGACAGAGCTTCCAGTTAACCTCATCCTCTAAATGCAAGTCTAACTCACAGCACATGGAGACAGATCTTCCAGTTAACCTCATCCTCTTACTGCAGCTCTAACTCACAGCACATGGACACAGAGCTTCCAATTAACCTCATCCTCTAACTGCAGCTCTAACTCACAGCACATGGACACAGAGCTTTCAATTAACCTCATCCTCTAACTGCAGCTCTAACTCACAGCACATGGAGACAGAGCTTCCAGTTAACCTCATCCTCTAACTGCAGCTCTAACTCACAGCTAATGGAGACAGCTTCCAGTTAACCTCATCCTCTTACTGCAGCTCTAACGCACAGCACATGGAGACAGAGCTTCCAGTTAATATCATCATCTTACTGTAGCTCTACCTCAAAGCACATGGACAGAGCTTCCAGTTAATCTCATCCTCTAAATGCAGCTCTAACTCACAGCACATGGAGACAGAGCTTCCAGTTAACCTCATCCTCTAAATGCAAGTCTAACTCACAGCACATGGAGACAGAGCTTCCAGTTAACCTCATCCTCTTACTGCAGCTCTAACTCACAGCAAATGGAGACAGAGCTTCCAGTTAACCTCATCCTCTAAATGCAGCTCTAACTCACAGCACATGGAGACAGAGCTTCCAGTTAACCTCATCCTCTTACTGCAGCTCTAACTCACAGCTAATGGAGACAGAGCTTCCAGTTAACCTCATCCTCTAAATGCAGCTCTAACTCACAGCACATGGAGACAGCTTCCAGTTAACCTCATCCTCTTACTGCAGCTCTAACTCACAGCACATGGAGACAGAGCTTCCAGTTAATCTCATCATCTTACTGTAGCTCTACCTCACAGCACATGGAGACAGAGCTTCCAGTTAACCTCATCCTCTTACTGTAGCTCTACCTCAAAGCACATGGAGACAGTGCTTCCAGTTAACCTCATCCTCTTACTGCAGCTCTATCTCACAGCACATGGAGACAGAGCTTCCAGTTAACCTCATCCTCGAACTGCAGCTCTAACTCACAGCACATGGAGACAGAGCTTCCAGTTAACCTCATCCGCTTACTGCAGCTCTGACTCACAGCACATGGACAGAGCTTCCAGTTAACCTCATCCTCTTACAGCAGCTCGATCTAACAGCACATGGAGACAGAGCTTCCAGTTAAGCTCATCCTCTAACTGCAGCTCTAACTCACAGCACATGGAGACAGAGCTTCCAGTTAACCTAATCCTCTACTGCAGCTCTAACTCACAGCACATGGAGACAGAACCTGATTAATTACCTTTGATCTCCTGTTAACTCTCCTTTGAAGTTAATTGGTTTACCCATTGAATGATCACTCTTCATAGACTGAGAGCTGGGTACAGGTGACCGTGCTCTTCGTAGCCGGACCCTGTGAACAAAACATGGAGACAGAGCTTCCAGTTAACCTCATCCTCTTACTGCAGCTCTAACTCACAGCACATGGAGACAGAGCTTCCAGTTAACCTCATCCTCTAACTGCAGCTCTAACTCACAGCACATGGAGACAGAGCTTCCAGTTAACCTATTCCTCTTACTGCAGCTCTAACTCACAGCACATGGACACGAAGCTTCCAGTTGACCTCATCCTCTTAAGCAGGTCTAACTCACAGTACATGGAGACAGAGCCTCCAGTTACCCTCATCCTCTAACTGAAGCTCTAACTCACAGCACATGGAGACAGAGCTTCCAGTTAACCTAATCCTCTTACTGCAGCTCTAGCTCACAGCACATAGACAGAGCTTCCGGTTAACCTCATCCTCTTACTGCAGCTCTAACTCACAATACATGGAGACAGAGCCTCCAGTTACCCTCATCCTCTTACTGCAGCTCGAGCTCACAGCACATGAAGACAGAGCTTCCAGTTAACCTCATCCTCTTACTGCAGCTCTAAATTACTGCACATGGAGACAGAGCTTCCAGTTAACCTCAACCTCTTACTGCAGCTCTAACTCACAGCACATGGAGACAGAGCTTCCAGTTAACCTCATCCTCTTACTGCAGCTCTAACTCACAGTACATGGACAGAGCTTCCAGTTAACCTCATCCTCTTACTGCAGCTCAAAGTTATGGCACATTTGAATATGACATAATACACCACACCTACACCTGAAATGAGCCAGTGACATTGAAGTATAAGTAAACAGTGGTGTCAATATGAACCTGTTTAATTACCTTTGATCTCCTGTGAATTCTCCTCTGAAGTTTAATGGAGGTTCCATTGATCGATCACTCTTCATAGACAGACAGCTGGGTACAGGAGACCCTGCTCTTTCCTCCTGGACCCTGTGAACAAACCATGGATACCGAGCTTAGAGTAAAACTCATCCTCTAACTGCAGTTCTAACTCACAGCACATGGAGACAGAGCTTCCAGTTAACCTCATCCTCTTACTGCAGCTCTAACTCACAGCACATGGAGACAGAGCTTCCAGTTAACCTCATCCTCTTACTGCAGCTCTAAATCACAGCACATGGAGACAGAGCTTCCAGTTAACCTCATAATCTAACTGCAGCTCTAACACACAGCACATGGAGACAGAGCTTCCAGTTAACCTCATCCTCTTACTGCAGCTCTAACTCACAGCACATGGAGACAGAGCTTCCAGTTAACCTCATCCTATAACTGCAGCTCTAACTCACAGCACATGGAGACAGAGCTTCCAGTTAACCTCATCCTCTTACTGCAGCTCTAACTCACAGCACATGGACACAGAGCTTCCAGTTAACCTCATCCTATAACTGCAGCTCTAACTCACAGCACATGGAGACAGAGCTTCCAGTTAACCTGATCCTCTTACTGCAGCTCTAGCTCACAGCACATTGACAGAGCTTCCAGTTAACCTCATCCTCTTACTGCAGCTCTAACTCATAGCACATGGAGACAGAGCTTCCAGTTAACCTCATCCTCTTACTGCAGCTCGAACTCACAGCACATGAAGACAGAGCTTCCAGTTAACCACATCCTCTTACTGCAGCTCTAACTCACAGCACATAGAGACAGAGCTTCCAGTTAACCTCATCCTCTTACTGCAGCTCTAACTCACAGCACATGGAGACAGAGCTTCCGGTTAACCTCATCCTCTTACTGCAGCTCTAACTCACAGTACATGGACAGAGCTTCCAGTTAACCTCATCCTCTAACTGCAGCTCTAACTCACAGCACATGGACAGAGCTTCCAGTTAACCTCATCCTCTTACTGCAGCTCTAAATCACTGCACATGGAGACAGAGCTTCCAGTTAACCTCAACCTCTTACTGCTGCTCTAACTCACAGCACATGGAGACAGAGCTTCCAGTTAACCTCATCCTCTTACTGCAGCTCAAAGTTATGGCACATTTGAATATGACATAATACACCACACCTACACCTGAAATGAGCCAGTGACATTGAAGTATAAGTAAACAGTGGTGTCAATATGAACCTGTTTAATTACCTTTGATCTCCTGTGAATTCTCCTCTGAAGTTTAATGGAGGTTCCATTGATCGATCACTCTTCATAGACAGACAGCTGGGTACAGGAGACCCTGCTCTTTCCTCCTGGACCCTGTGAACAAACCATGGATACCGAGCTTAGAGTAAAACTCATCCTCTTACTGCAGCTCTAACTCACAGCACATGGAGACAGAGCTTCCAGTTAACCTCATCCTCTTACTGCAGCTCTAACTCACAGCACATGGAGACAGAGCTTCCAGTTAACCTCATCCTCTTACTGCAGCTCTAACTCACAGTACATGGACAGAGCTTCCAGTTAACCTCATCCTCTAACTGCAGCTCTAACTCACAGCACATGGAGACAAAGCTTCCAGTTAACCTCATCCTCTTACTGCAGCTCTAACTCACAGCACATGGGGACAGAGCTCCCAGTTAACCTGATCCTCTTACTGCAGCTCTAACTCACAGCACATGGAGACAGAGCTTCCAGTTAACCTGATCCTCTTACTGCAGCTCTAGCTCACAGCACATAGACAGAGCTTCCAGTTAACCTCATCCTCTTACTGCAGCTCTAACTCACAGCACATGGAGACAGCTTCCAGTTAACCTCATCCTTTTACTGCAGCTCTAACTCACAACACAAAGAGACAGAGCTTCCAGTTAACCTCATCCTCTTACTGCAGCTCTAATTCACAGCACATGGACACAGTGCTTCCAGCTAACCTCATCCTCTAACTGCAGCTCTAACTCACAGCACATGGAGACAGAGCTTCCAATTAACCTGATCCTCTTACTGCAGCTCTAGCTCACAGCACATTGACAGAACTTCCAGTTAACCTCATCCTCTTACTACAGCTCTAACTCATAGCACATGGAGACTCCAGTTAACCTCATCCTCTTACTGCAGCTCGAACTCACAGCACATGAAGACAGAGCTTCCAGTTAACCTCATCCTCTTACTGCAGCTCTAACTCACAGCACATGGACAGAGCTTCCAGTTAATCTCATCCTCTTACTGTAGCTCTACCTCACAGCACATGGAGACAGAGCATCCAGTCAACCTCATCCTCTTACTGCAGCTCTAACTCACAGCACATGGAGACAGAGCTTCCAGTTAACCTCATCCTCTTACTGCAGCTCTAACTAGGGATGCACCGAAATGAAAATTCTTGGCCGAAACCGAAAACCAAAAATGAGAAACCAAGGCCGAAAACCGAAACACCGAAAGAAATGATTGTCAATTATTAGAACCATTGCATTTATGGCTATGACTGTGTACTAACCTCACTAAAATCAAAGCATTGCAATTCAAGAATAAATCAATTACAAAAGTATGAAAATATTTATTTAGCACTGACATTACAGCAATGCACAATATAAATTAAAATTCAAAACAAAATGTTTAACTTGACCCCGCTCATGTGTGCATTAAATAATAATGTACAGGCCTATAACTGACTGGCCTGCTGAAAGATTGTAAAATTAAATATGTTCTCTCATAAAAACACAAAGTGCATTTAACTCACTCAGTGCCACGGAATTCTGGAACACTGTGCCCCTTGAGTGCCAAGCCAATATGGCCGCACAACATTCTAAATGCTCAAATTCAGTTTTTGACTCTGCAAACTTACAATAAAACATTTTTAAACACGTCTTATGGTTTCTAACTTCAGATATGAGTATAAATATTTTTGTAAGACTTACACCTGCAAGAGGACAAACACTAGAAATGACTTCAAATAATATTACTGGCCAGCTGATTCACAACAAAGACTGTTGATGGTAAACTGACTTGAAAAATTAAAACCTGAGATAAAATATCAGTTTAAACATTTATTTTCAATTTAGAAAAGGGAAATAAATGACCATAAATGGATGCTATTTTTATATATTGAGCCTTTTATTACAGTTAATTGTATTTTACTACATTGTATAATATTTATTTATTTCATTAGGCCTAAATTTATTTTCATTTCTTGTATTTCATTTCTATCATGTTGTAGCCTACAGCACTTTATAACCCAGTGTTTCAAAAAGAGCTATACAAAATAGTTATTGTTGTTTTTCATTATTATTACTTGCATTTTTGGTCAACTTTGGAGCTTAACAGCCATATCTTTCTAATAAAGAAGCATTTAGCAAAGAATATGCCAAATATTTCACTTAAGGTTCTCTTTTTGTCTTTAGTCAATGCACAACTAAAGATGCTCCCCCATTTGTGAAATAACTCCTGACTCTGAATCCAATTCCTCAACCTCATGATTTTGTTAACGTTAACTAATATAACGTGTGCTCTCCCGTTGAGAGACTTGACGCAATGATGTGACAAAGTCGGATCGATAATGATTGGCAACCTAACGTTAGCATTTACCTACACAACTTTTGTCAACTGCCAGAATGTCATCCAGGACAATTAACGTTAGCTAGCTAACTTTGACTTCACACATACGTTTGTTAACTTTTTAAGTTCACTTATGTGTCTGCAATATCGGGCGAATCGCGGCAGCTTGTTCGTTTCACCTCGTAAACTAACTTAACGTTATTCGTTTTTTTAAATTGTCCGTCTGGGCAAGTTAAGCTGTATTATGCTTGTCTGACAACTTTTTTGACAATCGGACAAGAGTTAATGTCGAGCACTGCTCCTCATCTTCCTCTCCACTATCGCTATTAAAGTTAAACACAAATACGCACTCGTCACCGTTCGCCATTCTGATATCGCCTCTCGCTACTTTTTTTCCCAAGTTGCCAGCTCGTATTTCTAACTGCACACAAAGACCGCTAATTTACATAGTAATTGTTTTAACCAATAAGATCGTCCATCTATTACTGCTGACTAATATTTGCCCAGTAACAACATGTATTTGTTGTATTTAACTTATTTAATTGGCTAAAAAAAAAGAGGATGTAAAATACGAGTTCAGGGCGCCTTAAGGCGCCCCTGGCACTCTGGAACATTCGTAGTTGGGGCGCTTTAAAGCGCCTCTGGCACTGAGTGAGTTAAGTCACCCGACGTGGAGAAACTCTGCAGATGCACCCCCTCTTGAAATTTCAGCACTGCATTTTTTGCAAATCACTATCCGTGGGTCTTTCTCCGAGATATTGAAATAACTCCACACCGCCGACATGCTGGCTCTTATCCAGATAACCGTGTGCTGGCTGCGCTTTTTGTTTGCGTCATTACAATTCTGTTTCGGCCGTGTTGTTTCGGTGATTTAGGTCTTTCGGCCGAAAACCGAAAATGCACTTTTGGGCCATTTTCGGCCGAAAATTTTCGGTGGCCGAATTTTCGGTGCATCCCTAGCTCTAACTCACAGTACATGGAGACAGAGCATCCAGTCAACCTGATCCTCTTACTGCAGTTCTAGCTCACAGCACATGGAGACAGAGCTTCCAGTTAACCTCATCCTCTTACTGCAGCTCTAACTCACAGTACATGGAGACAGAGCATCCAGTCAACCTGATCCTCTTACTGCAGTTCTAGCTCACAGCACATGGAGACAGAGCTTCCAGTTAACCTCATACTCATACTGCAGCTCTAACTCACAGTACATAGACAGAGCTTCCAGTTAACCTCATCCTCTAACTGCAGCTCTAACTCACAGCACATGGAGACAGAGCTTCCAGTTAACCTCATCCTTTTACTGCAGCTCTAACTCACAGCACAAAGAGACAGAGCTTCCAGTTAACCTCATCCACTTACTGCAGCTCTAATTCACAGCACATGGACACAGTGCTTCCAGTTAACCTCATCCTCTAACTGCAGCTCTAACTCACAGCACATAGAGACAGAGCTTCCAGTTAACCTCATCCTTTTACTGCAGCTCTAACTCACAGCACAAAGAGACAGAGCTTCCAGTTAACCTCATCCTCTTACTGCAGCTCTAACTCACAGCACATGGAGACAGAGCTTCCAGTTAACCTCATCCTCTTACTGCAGCTCTAACTCACAGCACATGGAGAAAGCTTCCAGTTAACCTCATCCTCTTACTGCAGCTCTAACTCACAGCAGTTAACCTCATCCTCTTACTGCAGCTCTAACGCACAGCACATAGAGACAGAGCTTCCAGTTAACCTCATCCTCTTACTGCAGCTCTAACTCACAGCACATGGAGACAGAGCTTCCAGTTAACCTCATCCTCTTACTGCAGCTCTAACTCACAGCACAAAGAGACAGAGCTTCCAGTTAACCTCATCCTTTTACTGCAGCTCTAACTCACAGCACAAAGAGACAGAGCTTCCAGTTAACCTCATCCTCTTACTGCAGCTCTAATTCACAGCACATGGACACAGTGCTTCCAGTTAACCTCATCCTCTAACTGCAGCTCTAACTCACAGCACATGGAGACAGAGCTTCCAGTTAACCTGATCCTCTTACTGCAGCTCTAGCTCACAGCACATTGACAGAGCTTCCAGTTAAGCTCATCCTCTTACTACAGCTCTAACTCATAGCACATGGAGACAGAGCTTCCAGTTAACCTCATCCTCTTACTGCAGCTCGAACTCACAGCACATGAAGACAGAGCTTCCAGTTAACCTCATCCTCTTACTGCAGCTCTAACTCACAGCACATGGACAGAGCTTCCAGTTAATCTCATCCTCTTACTGTAGCTCTACCTCACAGCACATGGAGACAGAGCATCCAGTCAACCTCATCCTCTTACTGCAGCTCTAGCTCACAGCACATAGACAGAGCCTCCAGTTAACCTCATCCTCTTACTGCAGCTCTAGCTCACAGCACATGGAGACAGAGCTTCCAGTTACCATTATCCTCTTACTGCAGCTCGAGCTCACAGCACATGGAGACAGAGCTTCCAGTTAACCTCATCCTCTTACTGCAGCTCTAACTCACAGCACATGGAGACAGAGCTTCCAGTTAACCTCATCCTCTTACAACAGCTCTAACTCACAGCACATGGAGACAGAGCTTCCAGTTAACCTCATCCTCTTACTGCAGCTCTAACTCACAGCACATGGAGACAGATCATCCAGTCAAACTCATCCTATTACTGCAGCTCTAGCTCACAGCACATAGACAGAGCTTCCAGTTAACCTGATCCTCTTACTGCAGCTCTAGCTCACAGCACATGGAGACAGAGCTTCCAGTTAACCTCATCCTCTTACTGCAGCTCTAATTCACAGCACATGGACACAGTGCTTCCAGTTAACCTCATCCTCTAACTGCAGCTCTAACTCACAGCACATGGAGACAGAGCTTCCAGTTAACCTGATCCTCTTACTGCAGCTCTAGCTCACAGCACATTGACAGAGCTTCCAGTTAACCTCATCCTCTTACTACAGCTCTAACTCACAGCACATGGAGACAGAGCTTCCAGTTAACCTCATCCTCTTACTGCAGCTCGAACTCACAGCACATGAAGACAGAGCTTCCAGTTAACCTCATCCTCTTACTGCAGCTCTAACTCACAGCACATGGACAGAGCTTCCAGTTAACCTCATCCTCTTACTGCAGCTCTAACTCACAGCACATGGACAGAGCATCCAGTCAACCTCATCCTCTTACTGCAGCTCTAGCTCACAGCACATAGACAGAGCTTCCAGTTAACCTGATCCTCTTACTGCAGCTCTAGCTCACAGCACATGGACACAGTGCTTCCAGTTAACCTCATCCTCTAACTGCAGCTCTAACTCACAGCACATGGAGACAGCTTCCAGTTAACCTCATCCTTTTACTGCAGCTCTAACTCACAGCACAAAGAGACAGAGCTTCCAGTTAACCTCATCCTCTTACAACAGCTCTAACTCACAGCACATGGAGACAGAGCTTCCAGTTAACCTCATCCTCTTACTGCAGCTCTAACTCACAGCACTTGGAGACAGAGCTTCCAGTTAACCTCATCCTCTAACTGCAGCTCTAAGTCACGGCACATTTATATATGACATAATACACCACACCTACACCTGAAAGGTGCCAGTGACATTGAAGTATAAAAAAACAGTAGTGTCAATTTGAACCTGTTTAATTACCTCTGATCTCCTGTAGATTCTCCTCTGAATTCAAGTGGAGGATCCATTGAATGATCACTTTTCATAGACAGACAGCTGGGTACAGGAGACCCTCCTCTTTCCTCCTGGACCCTGTGAACAAAACATGGAGACAGAGCTTCCAGTTAACCTCATCCTCTCACTGCAGCTCTAACTCACAGCACTTGGAGACAGAGCTTCCAGTTAACCTCATCCTCTTACTGCAGCTCTAACTCACAGCACATGGAGACAGAGCTTCCAGTTAACCTCATCCTCTAACGGCAGCTCTAACTCACAGCACATGGAGACAGAGCTTCCAGTTAACCTCATCCTCTAACTGCAGCTCTAACTCACAGCACATGGAGACAGAGCTTCCAGTTAACCTCATCCTCTAACTGCAGCTCTAACTCACAGCACATGGAGACAGAGCTTCCAGTTAACCTCATCCTCTAACTGCAGCTCTAACTCACAGCACATGGAGACAGAGCTTCCAGTTAACCTCATCCTCTAACTGCAGCTCTAACTCACAGCACATGGAGACAGAGCTTCCAGTTAACCTCATCCTCTAACTGCAGCTCTAACTCACAGCACATGGAGACAGAGCTTCCAGTTAACCTCATCCTCTAACTGCAGCTCTAACTCACAGCACATGGAGACAGAGCTTCCAGTTAACCTCATCCTCTTACTGCAGCTCTAACTCACAGCACATGGACAGAGCATCCAGTCAACCTCATCCTCTTACTGCAGCTCTAGCTCACAGCACATAGACAGAGCTTCCAGTTAACCTGATCCTCTTACTGCAGCTCTAGCTCACAGCACATGGACACAGTGCTTCCAGTTAACCTCATCCTCTAACTGCAGCTCTAACTCACAGCACATGGAGACAGCTTCCAGTTAACCTCATCCTTTTACTGCAGCTCTAACTCACAGCACAAAGAGACAGAGCTTCCAGTTAACCTCATCCTCTTACAACAGCTCTAACTCACAGCACATGGAGACAGAGCTTCCAGTTAACCTCATCCTCTAACTGCAGCTCTAAGTCACGGCACATTTATATATGACATAATACACCACACCTACACCTGAAAGGTGCCAGTGACATTGAAGTATAAAAAAACAGTAGTGTCAATTTGAACCTGTTTAATTACCTCTGATCTCCTGTAGATTCTCCTCTGAATTCAAGTGGAGGATCCATTGAATGATCACTCTTCATAGACAGACAGCTGGGTACAGGAGACCCTCCTCTTTCCTCCTGGACCCTGTGAACAAAACATGGAGACAGAGCTTCCAGTTAACCTCATCCTCTCACTGCAGCTCTAACTCACAGCACTTGGAGACAGAGCTTCCAGTTAACCTCATCCTCTTACTGCAGCTCTAACTCACAGCACATGGAGACAGAGCTTCCAGTTAACCTCATCCTCTAACTGCAGCTCTAACTCACAGCACATGGAGACAGAGCTTCCAGTTAACCTCATCCTCTTACTGCAGCTCCAACTCACAGCACATGGAGACAGAGCTTCCAGTTAACCTCATCCTCTTACTGCAGCTCTAACTCACAGCACATGGAGACAGAGCTTCCAGTTAACCTCATCCTCTAACTGCAGCTCTAACTCACAGCACATGGAGACAGAGCTTCCAGTTAACCTCATCCTCTAACTGCAGCTCTAACTCACAGCACATGGAGACAGAGCTTCCAGTTAACCTCATCCTCTAACTGCAGCTCTAACTCACAGCACATGGAGACAGAGCTTCCAGTTAACCTCATCCTCTAACTGCAGCTCTAACTCACAGCACATGGAGACAGAGCTTCCAGTTAACCTCATCCTCTAACTGCAGCTCTAACTCACAGCACATGGAGACAGAGCTTCCAGTTAACCTCATCCTCTAACTGCAGCTCTAACTCACAGCACATGGAGACAGAGCTTCCAGTTAACCTCATCCTCTAACTGCAGCTCTAACTCACAGCACATGGAGACAGAGCTTCCAGTTAACCTCATCCTCTTACAGCAGCTCTAACTCACAGCACTTGGAGACAGAGCTTCCAGTTAACCTCATCCTCTTACAGCAGCTCTAACTCACAGCACTTGGAGACAGAGCTTCCAGTTAACCTCATCCTCTAACTGCAGCTCTAAGTCACGGCACATTTATATATGACATAATACACCACACCTACACCTGAAAGGTGCCAGTTTAGTTTAGTTTATTAGGATCCCCATTAGCTGCAGCATAGTTGCAGCTATTCTTCCTGGGGTCCGACACATATACAAAACAGGTAATAATACATAACATTACAACAATAAAAATATAAATAAACATAAAAAATAACAACACCAAAAAAATAGAAATAAAAAAATACCCCAAAATATATAATAATAATAATAATAATAATAATAATAATAACAACAATAATAATTACAATAACAATGACAACAATAACAACAATAATGATAATTTCAATAGCAGTAATAATAGTAGCAGCTATAGTGAATAAGTTTAATAAGGTAGATCAAAGTGCTTCTGCTTTTACATTTCATGGATGATGTTAAATCAAAAGTACATCAGCTTTTCCATTTCACACACATCAACAAATCACATTTCAGACTTCAAAACTTAACCCAACTGGTTCAGGCATTTTGTCCTATCTATTTAAAAGATACTGTTTTAAGTGTAATTTAAATTGCATTTTACTGTTTTTTTGTGTGATGTGTTTAGGAAATGAGTTCCATTCATACATGGCTCTGTACATGACTGTTCTTTTGATAGCATTTGTTTTTGCTTTGGGCAGTGTAAAGTTACCGTCAGCAGCATGTCTGGTAGTGTAGTTATGTTTATTTGTACTGAAGGATAAGTTCTGATATAGTATATAGGGAGCTTTTGTAGTAGTGATATTTCTGATGAATATAAGTAAAGAATAGAGCAGTCTGTCCTTCACCAGTAACCACTTAAGATTCTTATGCATTTTAACCACATTTGTCTCCAAATTACAGCGGAGAACTATGCGTGCCGCTCTATTTTGTATAATTTGTAACTTATTAATCATGTCTGCTGTAGCATTTGACCAAACTGCTGGGCAGTAATCAAGATTTGACAATATTAAGGCTTGAATTACATGCTTAGTTGCTTTTTGTGTTAGAAAGGTAGCACATCTTCTTATAACAGAAATGCCATTTCCCATTTTAGCAATTATCATATTTATATGTTTTTTCCATGTTAGTTTACTATCTATAACGATCCCCAGCAGCTTGGTTTCCTGCCCTTGACTTATATCCACGTCATTTATTTTAAGGCTTAGCTCTGGATTTTTACTGATACTGTAGTTTGAACCAAATATCATGCTGTTAGTCTTAGCTACATTCAGAACCAATTTGTTTCCATTTACCCATTCAACCACCGATCTTAACTCTTCATTTAAAACTGTGTTTAACTCATAAGCTGTGAATGCGGATGTGTATACAGTTGAATCATCAGCATACATTGCAACATTAGCCTTTTTCAGAACAAGTGGTAAATCATTTGTAAAAATGGTATACAATAAAGGCCCAAGACAACTCCCCTGGGGCACTCCACACGTCACAGCTCCGACATCAGAATAACTACCATTAAAAAAGACTGTCTGTGTTCTGTTGGTTAGATAGTTTTCAAACCAAGACAGTGCAGACATACCAAAGCCATAATATTCCAATTTTTCCAATAATAATTTATGGTCAATGATGTCAAATGCTGCCGAGAAATCTAGCAGAATAGTGCCCACTATTTTCCTCTCCTCAATTTCCCTTAGCCAGTCATCAGTCATCTGAGTCAGAGCTGTGGCCGTGGAGTGCCCCTTCCTGTATGCATGCTGGAAATCTGTAACTAAATTATTTATAGACAAGTAATACGTAATTTTTTCATATACAATGCTTTCCATTATTTTGCTCAACACAGGTAATAGACTTATAGGACGACTGTTAGGTCCAGAAAACTGCACTTTACTGTTTTTGGGCAGTGGTAATATCTTGGCTCGTTTCCATTTTTGTGGACATAAGCAATTGATGAAACTCATGTTTATGATGTGACAAATAGCAGGGGCAACTGAATCTGCAACCAATTTAATAAGCTTTCCGTCAACACCTGGTGGTTTATTTTTACAAGCCTTTATCATATTTTCTACTTCATTTATACTCACTTTATTAAATTTGAATTTACAGTTTTTATCCTTCATAATTTCATTTTTTATTAACAGGTAAGATATATCATTATCTATATATGGCATGTTATTCTTTAGCTTGTTTACTTTACCTATAAAATAATTGTTAAAATAATTTGCAATTTCTGTTGGCCTCGTTAGGAAGTTGCCTTCTACCTCTAAAAAGGCTGGAGTAGATTTAGTTCTCCTGCCTAATAGATCATTTAATGTATTCCATATTTTTTTACTATCATTTTTAGTATCATTAATCCTATTTTCATAATATAATTTATTTTTATTTCTATTTAATTTTGTGACAGTTTCTTATTTTACGATATACCTGCCAGTCACATTTATTGCCAGTTATGATAGCTGTTTTTTTCGCTTGATCTCTTTGTTTCATATACTCCTTAATTTCGTTATCCAACCAAGGTGTTCTGGCATTTCTGACCGTAAATTTCTTGAGAGGTGCGTGTTTTTCAACCAAAGGCATGAAGATTTCATCAAATTTAGCCAAAGCTTCATCTGGATTATTTCTTTTCAGTACCTCAGCCCAGCATACATTCTTGACTTCATCAACAAAATTATCTGAGTTAAACAGTTTATATGATCTCTTAAATATTACTTTGGGTCCAGACTTGGCTACTTTTGTTTTCCTTACAACTACTATCAGATTGTGATCACTACAACCGATTGGAACAGATATTACTTTAGAGCATAGTTCTGATGCATTGGTAAAGATATGATCAATACAGGTTGAGGTCATGGTGCCATCACTCTTTAAACATGTCCTTGTAGGTTTGTTAATTACTTGTACTAGTCCACAGGTATTTGTAACAGTTAACAGTTTGTTTTTTAGTGAAGTTTTGAGAGAACCAGTCTATATTGAAGTCGCCCATAAAGTATGTTTCATAACCAAGAGTACTGCTGTAATCTAACATTTCACAGATCATATCAAAGTAAATACTGTTTGCACTAGGTGGTCTGTAACAGCAGCCTGCTAGCATTGGCTTTAAATGAGGCAGATGTATTTGCAGCCATAATGCTTCAATCCTGTATTGCATCAAATCTTCCCTTATTTTTACAGGTATGTGCTCTTGGATGTAAAAGGCCACACCACCACCAAATGTGTTTCTGTCTCTTCTGTAAATGTTGTACCCCTGAATTTTTAGTGCTGCATCTTCAAATGTAGAATCTAAATGTGTCTCTGATATTGCCAGTATATGTAGGTTGTCAGAACACAGTATTTCTGTTATTTCATGTATCTTGTTTCTAATGCTATTTATGTTTATGTGTGCGAATTTTAGCCCCTTTTTCGGCAATCTATGATGTTGAGTGTGAGTGTCTGCCATGAAGTGTGAAAGTGTAACATAGGTTGAATATGCAAACAAGCATACCTGATTACAGTTCAAACGTCTTTAAGTCGCTTTTGGGGTGCTGCTGCGAGGGTTGATTATCAGTTTGTCATGTCTCAAATAGGCAATGTCCCCTCTTTCACGTGCAGCTCTCATCTTTGGCAGCAGTTCTTTTCTTTTCAGTCTGACAGCGTCCGTGTAATCCTCATTAATGTAGATCCTGGTACCTTTGAGGTTCTTGGCTCTCTGCAAGACCGCTGATCTGTCCTTGTACCTTAAAAACTTGACTACGATCGGTCTGGGTCTGTCTCCTCCAGCCGCAGGTCTCCCTGTGCGGTGCGCCCGCTCCACCTCTATCTCCCGCTGCAGCTGCAGCTTCTCCGCAAAAACCCTTTTCACCTTCTCCTCCGACTCAGTCCAGGTTTCGCCAGGTGACTCCACAATGCCGTCGATGACCAGATTGTTTCTCCTCGATTGTCCTTCCAAATACTCCATTTTATCCGTGAGTGCTAGTAGACTTTCGCATAATTTCACAATGTCTAACTGCATGGCGTTACAGTTTTCTGTTTGTTTTGCGTTGCTGGTTTTCATGTCGTCTACTTCCTTCTGGGTGAATTGGATACTTGTTTTAATTTCTTGAACTTCCCTTGATATTGCATCCAATCTTGTGTTAGTGGAGTCCATGATGATTTCTACAAAGCCTTTAAAGTTATCATGTTGCTGTTTTAGAAGTGTGATAAACATTTCCTTCTGCTGTTGCAGTAGTTCGTTTATCTGTGCAAGTGAAACATATTCTTCGTCGGGTTTCGCTTCAAGTTTCTGCTTTGGTGCCATTTGACTGGCTCAGAGTCGCGGCTTCTGGATCTTTCTCTCGCGTTCCGCTTCTCTGCAGAAACGATACGTGTTGTATGTGTGGTAAGATTACAAATTATGCGATTGGAATGTTCTTAACTGAACGTTCTAATGCTGATGTAACAATCACTGAAAGCAATGGAGTTCTAGAACGCCGACTTAATTCGATTAAGTGGATATTTTACCGATGCAATTCAAAAAACTATCCACAAGCTTTGAGTTACAAGCCCAGCTCACCAACTGCTATGGAGGAGGATGTGGGGGGGAAGAGGCAGTAGAGGGGGAGAAGAGAGGGGGAGAAGAGGCAGCAGAGGGGGAGAAGAGAGGGGGAGAAGAGAGGGGGAGAAGAGAGGGGGAGAAGAGAGGGGGAGAAGAGGGGGAGAAGAGGCAGCATAGGGGGAGAAGAGAGGGGGAGAAGAGGCAGCAGAGGGGGAGAAGAGAGGGGGAGAAGAGAGGGGGAGAAGAGGCAGCAGAGGGGGAGAAGAGAGGGGGAGAAGAGGCAGGAGAGGGGGAGAAGAGGCAGCAGAGGGGGAGAAGAGAGGGGGAGAAGAGAGGGGGAGAAGAGGCAGCAGAGGGGGAGAAGAGAGGGGGAGAAGAGAGAGGGAGAAGAGAGGGAGACGAGGCAGCAGAGGGGGAGAAGAGAGGGGGAGAAGAGGCAGCAGAGGGGGAGAAGAGAGGGGGAGAAGAAGAGGCAGCAGAGGGGAGAAGAGAGAGGGGGAGAAGAGGCAGCAGAGGGGGAGAAGAGGGGGAGAAGAGGCAGGAGAGGGGGAGAAGAGGCAGCAGAGGGGGAGAAGAGAGGGGGAGAAGAGGCCGCTGCGGGGGAGAAGAGAGGGGGAGAAGAGGCAGCAGAGGGGGAGAAGAGAGGGGGAGAAGAGGCAGCAGAGGGGGAGAAGAGAGGGGGAGAAGAGAGGGGGAGAAGAGGGGGAGAAGAGGCAGCAGAGGGGGAGAAAAGAGGGGGAGAAGAGAGGGGGAGAAGAGGCAGCAGAGGGGGAGAAGAGAGGGGGAGAAGAGAGGGGGAGAAAAGAGGGGGAGAAGAGGCAGCAGAGGGGGAGAAGAGAGGGGGAGAAGAGAGGGGGAGAAGAGGGGGAGAAGAGGGCGCCGAGGGGGAGAAGAGAGGGGGAGCAGAGAGCGGGAGAGGGGGAGAAGGGGGAGAAGAGAGGGGGAGAAGAGGTAGCAGAGGGGGAGAAGAGAGGGGGAGAAGAGGAGCCACAAGCATCTGCTGTGTGGAGGTTCTTTGAAGAACAAGCAACTGGAGACACTACAAGAAGGAATCCCTCAGCAGATGCAACACTGGAAGTGAGATCCTATCTTGAGGAGCCCCTTTTCCAGAGAAGTGCAGACCCACTGAGCTGGTGGGAGACCAAGGCTTCGGTCTACCCACGTCTTACACACGTGATGCACGGCTTCGGTCTACCCACGTCTTACACACGTGATGCACGGCTTCGGTCTACCCACGTCTTACACACGTGATGCACGAAGACTGTGCATTGTAGCAACGTCAGTCCCCTCAGAGAGAATCTTCTCCAAAACAGGCCAAATTATAACAGAGAGAAGAAACAGGATCAGCCCCTCAAAGCTGGGGCACTTGGTCTTTCTTAATGCCAATCTTCGCTAAAGACTATTTAAAACTTAGATCATAGTTTTTCATTTATATCAGACACAAGTATATGATATAAATGAAAACTATGATCTAAGTAAATATAGACACTATGAACTTATTTGAACTACTATTTAAAACTGTTACCTGGATGCTGCTTTTTTCTTTTTGTTTTACACATTTTCATTGAGATTTTTTTATAATGTTGGATACTGCCTTTATACCCTTTTTTATTTATCTTTGTTAGGGCTGCTGGGAAATATATTGATATTATTATTTTGGATACTGTTATACTGAGGTATGGCACAGAAGTTGTTTTTTTCCTGGTTTTAAAGGCTGCATTGTTACTTGATGTAAATGTATTTATGTGCCAGGCTGTTCTACGTGTGTAAGTGCTTGCCTTTACCCACTGAGTCGTTATTATTATTATTATTATTGTTTATTTATTTCAAAAACCTTGTGTTATTATTTTGTAAAGTGTGATTCTCCAAGCTTCTCTATGTTGTTTCACTGTAAATAGTTAAAAGTTAATAAATAATACAATCAGAGATTGGACCAATTAATTTTTTGTTGCACTCTGCTCCTTATTGAGTATAATAAGCCATATAAATAATAAACATTTGATATAATGTATGGTTTTTACATTAGTAATTCATTTTACATATCATTTTTGGTAATTAATTAATTTAAATAACAAAAAATCTGAGGAGCCACTTGGGAGCCGAAAGAGCCGGAATTCCCATCACTAGCATGTATGCACAAATGTTTTTATCTTTCCTTCTTGGACTCTCTAAATGTGCTTTTTACAGCTACTTGGGTATTTGTGTCTGATGAAGCAACATTTAAACTTTTTAAAGAAACAAATGAATTGAGAGGTGAGATGGTAAAACGAGGAAACAGTCGAGTTACTTTAACAAATGTAGGAAGACATGTTTAGCATTTGGCATGTTTGTTTCTGTGAGACATTTCCGTGGGTCTGGTTTTATCCACAGAGCGTATAAAGACACTGAGCGCGTGCTTTCCTGTCTTGTTACAGCGGAATAAATGTGGTTTTCACGTGCTGGCCGGAAGCTCAAAGTTCGGCTGTTACAGAATTTTGTGGTATTTAATTTAAAGATGTGGTAACATATCTATGGTCAAAATATGTATAGATGACTGAAAGCTGCCCAAATTGTGTTAAACCGACCGCACGTTACCCCCCTGCTGAGGTCACTCCACTGGCTGTCAGTCACGGTCAGGATCAGGTTCAAAGTGCTGACCCTGGCCTTACACTGCAGTCAATAGGACAGGCCCCTCCCAACTGCTGGACTTAATCGGGGGCCGTGTCCGAATACGACCCCTACACCCTTTTGAGGGCGCATATTTGAGTCCACTTCGTCAAAAAGCTTTTGACTGGGCGACTTTTTTCTCACAAATGCGGGCCTTAAAATACAAGGATGAACCCTTTATTTCCGGGGTTTTGTTGAGGGAATTCAGGAGCACACCAAAGATTTTAGATATATGACAAGATACGCAACTGACGCTTTACCCCATTTGGGGCCAAATCCACAAAGAACGGATTGATCCTGGCAATTAGCTCAAAGTTAATAGAGATTGCAAAAGCAATCCTCTCCAGTTTAGCACGGTATCCACAAAAGATTTTGCTCCAATGATATGCCCGGGCAAACACGCCCACAAATTTGCCACCTTTCTGCACTTTGCACCGATGATTGCAATTAGCCATGTGGCAGCCTATATATTGGCTTGTGCCAAGAACACATCAACGACAATGGCAGAGAGAAAGCGCAAATTAAAATTTTCTGAAACCGAGTTGCATGTCCTCACCAACGAGGTGCAGAGACATGCAGCTAAATTGCAGTCGCGGAATCTCACCCCAAGTGAGAGAAACCATATTTGGGAGTCAGTTGCAGAAAGGGTTTCAGGCTTTTCTCCATATTTCAGGACACAGATTGGTTCTTAATGAAAATGACAGACCACACTTTTTTTGTCAGAAATATCAGTCTGTTATGTCTCGCTCTTAAATCCCCTTATGGACGGAATTTACTTTCAAAATAAAAAATAAATAGAGGTTTTGTGTTATATTATTCAATGCACATTCATATCAGGCCGTTTCTGAAAAGAGTCGGTTTGTCGTTAATTCGCGACAAAATAGGGTTTATCATCCAATTCGTCCGGTTAATACCTGCTTTTCAAAAGTGGTATTTGCACCTCTCTAACTGTGTGTGGCAATTAGCTCATGATGTTTGTGGATTACATGCAAGGCTTCCTTGGGGCAATTTTGCAGGCAAGTACCTAATTTACATACATTTAAATGAGAGGGGTGCAGCCGTGGAGCTATTTGCTCGTCGGTGTAGTTTGCTATACCTTTCAGCCTTTGCATGTGCTTTGTGGATTGGATGCAATTTTTTTGACTCATTTGCACAGGGTTTGCCCGGGCAAACGCTGTGCAATCCTTTTGTGGATTTGGCCCTTGATGTTTTGGTCCGCACAAGAGGAAGTGGTCAGGCATGCGCAGTAGTGTTTTCAGTTAGCTTAGCAACTAAAGTTACATCATGACGTATGCTTAGAGTGGCGCTATCCGGATTTAAAGTTGGTTTTCGTTGGATAGTCAAAATCATAACGGGTTATAAGTAGTAGTACTGGGTCCTGAAAACCTAGGCATATATAATCCAAAAAACTGAGATTTTTGATTTAATCTGTCTGATAATGACCCGTTTAGCGAACTGTTTTGTAAAACTCCATTGACCGCCAGTCCTTCAATGAACGCCTGCTGTCTGTCTAAGTTCCAAGTGCGGACGCCGAAATGAGACCTCTAGCTCCGCCTACCCTCTTTTTATTTCTTCTTCTACTTATTTGGTTTTATTGGCGAAGGCACACAGCTTTTGGGTGCATTACCGCCACCCACTAATCTGGAGTGTGGACTAAAGATCTACCCTCTTTCTAATATTTCTACCAAACAAAGAATTTACAATCAAAACACTAAACAAATGAGTCATAATTCAATTTAAAAATTATATTTTATTCAGATTCTATTCATTAATCTTGTTGATCTTAAATACTCTAGAAGGGGGTTCCAACACTCGTCACCTGAACATTTTTTCAGAATATTACTGATATGTTGCTCTCCACTCTTTCTTATTGCATTTTTAAAAAACTTCTCTCTCTGAAACATACCGGTACTTCTGGCAATATAATAAAACACGGTCCACTATTTTCTCCTCTCCACAATATTCACACTTTCCATTATTATGCTTTCCATTCAAATAGAGATTGTAGTATGTATTGTAGTATTTCACACAATAAATGTTCTCTACACTTGGAGTTGCAAAATTTTGACTCATTAATACTGCGCACAAGTCTGATGCAATTAGCACTCTCTCTGGCCTGACGTCCTCTACCCATTGCAAGGCAATAACCATGGCCATCATCTCACATGCAAAAACAGATCTATCATCGGTAAGTCTCTTCCCACACTCAACATTGCATTCTGGGATTACTACTGCTGTTCTACCAGTGTTTGGGTCTTTAGAACCATCTGTATAAATCTGTAAGTAACCATAGTAATTCCTTCTGATGTATGAATTAAAGATCTTACAATTTCCCCCTGTCTATTTTTTACCCATTCAAGGAGGCTAAGATCTATCTCTGGCTGTGGCAGAGGTATAGCTGACAGAACAACAGTTGGAGAGTAACTCCTATCCAGTATACCCATTTTACTAGCCTGCTCTTTAACGACCCAATCAAAGCTGTTTGTTGACCTTTTTCCATGTTCCCAGCATGGCTCAATAGCACTTATTGTAGGATGGTTATTATATTCTTGTAAATTGACCCAACATGTCATGATAAGATGCTGTCTTCTTGACTCCAACAGCATTTCCCCATTTCTACCTGCAATGCTGACACAGGTGTTGTTTTAAACGCCCCGCTACATATCCTTAATACTTGTGCTTGTATTACCTCCAATTTTCCCAACAAGGTTTTAGACGCCCACCCATATACCACACACTCATAATCCAGAACTGATCTTATTAAACCTAAATATATACCTTTCAGAGCAGACCTGTCAGCTCCCCACTCTGTTCCCACTGAACATCCCATCACATTTAAAACCTTTTTACACTTATTTACAATTTTATCCATATGTACTTTCCAGGTGAGCCTAGAATCAAACCACACTCCTAAACATTTTAATGAGTCTATCCTTTTCAGCTCCTTACCATATAAATACAGATTGACCTCTGCTCCAATTTTCTTCCTTGTAAAGAAAAGCATATTTATTTTCTCAATAAAAAATTTAAATCCCCATTTTAAAGACCACTGCACCACTCTTTTAATCGTTTCCTGCAACTGTTTCACAACATATTCAACATTCCTACCTCTTTTCCACAGTGCCCCATCATCTACGAATGAAGATCTCCCTATACCTTGCCCAATATTATCATACATATCATCAATCATTATTGAAAACAACAATGGACTTATAACACTTCTTTGTGGCGTTCCATTATCCACATCATAGCTTGCTGAAAAAATTCTTCCCACTCTCGCCTTTATAGAGCGTCCATACAAAAATTCCTTCACCCATCTGAACATTTTACCTGATATTCCTAATCTTTTGATTTTAATGAATAACCCCTCTTTCCACAGTAAGTCATAAGCTTTTTCTACATCATAAAATACCGCGAGCACTACTTCCTTATTCACTTGAGCCTTCCTCACCTCTGATTCTAGGCATAGCACCGGGTCCGTTGTTCCCCTTCCTTTTCTCAATCCACTTTGATGTTTTACCTCAGATTTCTTACTTCCAAATAATATGTTAATCTTTCTGTGATCATACGAACCTTGCAACGCCTCACATCCAGAAAGAACGAGGCTCTAAAGCCTGAATCAGACTCGCTGGCCAGAGGAACCTCGCAACGCCTCACATCCAGAAAGAACGAGGCTCTAAAGCCTGAATCAGACTCGCTGGCCAGAGGAACCTCACAACGCCTCACATCCAGAAAGAACGAGGCTCTAAAGCCTGAATCAGACTCGCTGGCCAGAGGAACCTCGCAACGCCTCACATCTAGAAAGAACGAGGCTCTAAAGCCTGAATCAGACTCGCTGGCCAGAGGAACCTCGCAACGCCTCACATCCAGAAAGAACGAGGCTCTAAAGCCTGAATCAGACTCGCTGGCCAGAGGAACCTCGCAACGCCTCACATCCAGAAAGAACGAGGCTCGAGCAAGCTCTCTGACTGTTTTATCAGCACTGTTCAGCATGTTAAAAATATGGGAGAGCTGTGTAGCAGTGTAGATCCATTCCACATTGGGCACTCCCAACCCTCCCTCCTGTTTGGTGTGAAAGAAAATGTCTCTGGTGGTGTAGGTATTTACGCCAAACCATTTCCTGACCAGCCATACTGAATAGCACGTTGCATGGAATATGAACATTTGAGAAAATGTAGAATTTCAGACAAAGCCACCTGTCTACTTGCCTCTAACTTCATAGTCAGCGTTAGTGTGGAAATATCAATCATACGCAGGCTGGCAGTAAACTCAGAGATGATGTCATTAACCTGCTCCCTCCATTCACCAGCTATATTCAACTTATGTCCAAGGTAATATATGTCTCATGAAGACAATATACACTAATCTGGTTTGATGCTGTAGTGAACACAGGCTTTTATCGGATTTCCAGTGATACCAACGGTTGCCCCCACTCCTCCTCTCATACAAATCAGCACACTTAGAGCCCTTCTCAAAACAGCACACTTAGAGCCCTTCTCAAAACAGCACACTTAGAGCCCTTCTCAAAACAGCACACTTAGAGCCCTTCTCAAAACAGCACACTTAGAGCCCTTCTCAAATCAGTACACTTAGAGCCCTTCTCAAAACAGCACACTTAGAGCCCTTCTCAAAACAGCACACTTAGAGCCCTTCTCAAATCAGCACACTTAGAGCCCTTCTCAAATCAGCACACTTAGAGCCCTTCTCAAATCAGCACACTGAGAGCCCTTCTCAAAACAGCACACGTAGAGCCCTTCTCAAAACAGCACACTTAGAGCCCTTCTCAAAACAGCACACTTAGAGCCCTTCTCAAATCAGCACACTTAGAGCCCTTCTCAAATCAGCACACTGAGAGCCCTTCTCAAAACAGCACACGTAGAGCCCTTCTCAAAACAGCACACTTAGAGCCCTTCTCAAAACAGGACACTTAGAGCCCTTCTCAAATCAGTACACTTAGAGCCCTTCTCAAATCAGCACACTTAGAGCCCTTATAGAAAACAGCACACTTAGAGCCCTTCTCAAATCAGCACACTTAGAGCCCTTCTTAAATCAGCACACTTAGAGCCCTTCTTAAATCAGCACACTTAGAGCCCTTCTCAAAACAGCACACATAGGGCCAAATCCACAAAAGGATTGCACAGCGTTTGCCCGGGCAAACCCTGTGCAAATGAGTCAAAAAAATTGCATCCAATCCACAAAGCACATGCAAAGGCTGAAAGGTATACCCCCCTGTTGAGGTCACTCCACTGGCTGCCAGTTGCAGCCAGGATCAGGTTCAAAGTTCTGACCCTGGCCTACACTGCAGCCAATAGGACAGGCCCTGTCTACCTGCAGGACTTGATCCAGAACTATGTTCCTGCTCGACCGCTTCGCTCATCTACTGCAGGGCGACTTGCACTTCCCCCCCTCCGTGTAAATGGCACTCGCTCGTCCCGACTGCGGAGCTTTTCCACCCTAGCTCCCCAGTGGTGGAACGAACTTCCCATTCCCCTACGTTCCATGCCAACCCTGCCTACTTTCCGTCGTGGCCTGAAAACGCACCTTTTCAGACTCTACCTGGACTAATACTTAGCTAGGACCTCATGGTTTGTGCTCTTGTTGAACTGTGTACTCAAGATAGTCAAGTTTATAATAGTTAGAATAGAATTGTATTAGAGCTGATTTACCCAGTTCACTTTGAACTGCATTGTGTTCATTACTAGGGATAGCTGCTACTGTATGGGAAGAATGTGCTTTCTTATCTGTTCTGTAGTTACTTCGATGACCTTTCTGTATGCACTTACTGTACGTCGCTTTGGATAAAAGCGTCTGCTAAATGAATGTAATGTAATGTAATGTATAGCAAACTACACCGACGAGCAAATAGCTCCACGGCTGCACCCCTCTCATATAAATGTATGTAAATTAGGTACTTGCCTGCAAAATTGCCCCAAGGAAGCCTTGCGTGTAATCCACAAACACCATGAGCTAATTGCCACACACAGTTAGAGAGGTGCAAATACCACTTTTGAAAAGCAGGTATTAACCGGACGAATTGGATGATAAACCTCTTAAGGCCTATTTTGTCGCGAATTAGCGACAAACCGACTCTTTTCAGAAACGGCCTGATATGAATGTGCATATCACAAAACACAAAACCTCTATTTATTTTTTCATTTTGAAAGTAAATTCCGTCCATAAGGGGATTTAAGGGCGAGACATAACAGACTGATGGTGGTCTGTCATTTTCATTAAGAACCAATCTGTGTCCTGAAATATGGAGAAAAGCCTGAAACCCTTTCTGCAACTGACTCCCAAATATGGTTTCTCTCACTTGGGGTGAGATTCCGCGACTGCAATTTAGCTGCATGTCTCTGCACCTCGTTGGTGAGGACATGCAACTCGGTTTCAGAAAATTTTAATTTGCGCTTTCTCTCTGCCATTGTCGTTGATATTGTGTTCTTGGCACAAGCCAATATATAGGCTGCCACATGGCTAATTGCAATCATCGGTGCAAAGTGCAGACAGGTGGCAAATTTGTGGGTGTGTTTGCCCGGGCATATCATCGGAGCAAAATCTTTTGTGGATACCGTGGTAAACTGGTGAGGATTGCTTTTGCAATCTCTGTATTAACTTTGAGCTAATTGCCAGGAGCAATCCGTTCTTTGTGGATTTGGCCCTTAGAGCCCTTCTCAAAACAGCACACGTAGAGCCCTTCTCAAAACTAGGGATGCACCGATCCACATTTTTTCACTTCCGATTCGATCCCGATACCTGAATTTGGATATCGGCCAATACCGATACTATTCCGATACCAGAGCTCTTTTTGCTTGAATATTATTATTATCATTATTGTTGATTTTACGAGGCTGTAATAAACTCCTCTCTACAGGCAAGTATGACATGTACCCCAAAAGGTAACTTGAGGGAAGTATAAGCTCAGAAAAGCAGGTCAGAAAAGCTTAAAATTGATTATCAATATTTATTAAATTCCATAAAAGTGCAACATCTTTGTAAGGAAATACAGTCTCCAGAAGCCACAAGGGTTTACTTGTCTGACTTGAAATAAAATGTGTAACAAGACAGCGTTTACTAGTGCAAATATATACACTATCAAAAAGCAAAAAATAGCCTACCTGTCATATAAATGTGAACAGCACAAACACAAATCAAGTAGAGACTACTATGCAGCAATGCGGTTTTCAAGTGTCAAATATGAAATAAAGTGTAAACATCTCTACACTGCTCTCCCTCCCAATAAAAGAAAATACATACAATGGGCTGCTTCATCTGATCAGCACAAATTACAAAAGTACACTGGCTCAAGTAGCAGCACTCGTTTTCCACCACACTTAATGGTTGGTCGTCGAGTATGATAAAGTTGAGCAACTTCTCTGTAATCATTTTGGCTTTTACGTTGTCTGCTGGAAGTTTAGCCTGCTTTTGGAATGACTCCAGGAGTGATTCTTGACGTTTCGTTTCATCTTTCTGCCCCCTGGCTAAATATTCGCCATGCTCTTTTGGGTGGTGCTTTTTCAAATGTTTGATTAGATTAGTAGTATTGTACGTTGCGACAGAGCTTCCACCTCTCGGAACGACGGCTTTGCAAACATTACATGTTGCTGTCTTGCTTTGCGGTGTTTCAAGAGTAAAATAACTCCATACAGCGGACATGTTGTGAAGTTTAGCCTACAGGCTAGCTCACTGCAAACTGTGGAATGGGTTTTCCTGAATGGAGGCGTGTCTCATAACTCCCATTGTGTATGGAGACACGCCTCCGTTCTAGGAAGTCCCATTCCACAGTTTGCAGCCAGCCAGCAGGCTAGCGTGTAGCAGCAAAATTGAGCCGGCAGGAATCACTTGTGGAATCATTCCAGCAGACAACGTGAAAGCGCGCACACAGCAGGCGGATCGGAAATTTCCGATCCATGAATTACGTGAGTATCGGCACCCGATACCGATATTGGATCGGATCGGTCCCATCCCTACTCAAAACAGCACACTTAGAGCCCTTCTCAAAACAGCACACTTAGAGCCCTTCTCAAAACAGCACACTTAGAGCCCTTCTCAAATCAGTACACTTAGAGCCCTTCTCAAAACAGCACACTTAGAGCCCTTCTCAAAACAGCACACTTAGAGCCCTTCTCAAAACAGCACACTTAGAGCCCTTCTCAAATCAGCACACTTAGAGCCCTTCTCAAAACAGCACACTTAGAGCCCTTCTCAAATCAGCACACTTAGAGCCCTTCTCAAAACAGCACACTTAGAGCCCTTCTCAAATCAGCACATTTAGAGCCCTTCTCAAATCAGCACACTTAGAGCCCTTCTCAAATCAGCACATTTAGAGCCCTTCTCAAATCAGCACACTTAGAGCCCTTCTCAAATCAGAGCAAGCTCTTTATTACTCTCTCATCAGGAGAGGCTAACTGGACATCATCTGCAGACCCCTGTATGGGGGGAAATCACATTAGGAGGGGCACATAGACACAGCCACTTTAACCACTGATTGATGGCCATCACAAAACTGACTGCACTCCATGGACAGCCTGTCTTAATGCCAACCTGGAGAGGTATGGGGTCTGTGAGCCGTTTTCCACAGAGAGCCACTATACACATCTTTAACAATGACAATAAACACTTGAGGTAAATGTATTTCCTCTAGTGAGCTGATCATAACATTGTGAGCCAAAGTACCAAAAGCATCTCGGAAATCCAGAAAGACTGAATACAGCCGACAGGATTCATGCTTGAAATCATCAATCCCTGTTTTAAGACAAAGCACGAGCTCATTCATTCCCTGCCTGTTGATATAGGCCTTCTGCTTTTGGGAGAAGATATTTGCCTCTACCAGCCATGGAAGGACCCGGGCTAGAATACACTTCATCAACACTTTATAGATGGGAGGGAGGAGAGATATATCTCTCCATGTTGATGGATCATTAGGCATATTGTTTTTGGGGGGGATTCTGTGCACTATGGCATACACACACATACACACACAGATACACACACATACACACAGACACACACTCATACACACATATACACACTCATACACACAGACACACACACATTTTAGCGCTAACCAGAAGTCATCTGGAATTAAAAACATGTACTATACTCACCTCAAAAATCTATGGCACCCTTGGTAAAGATGAACAACTGTATTGTATAAATAATGCCAGTTTAAACAATATATTGATTGAAAGTTCTTCAGTGTGATACCAGATGGACCATAGAGTTCAGTGAGATGGACCCTAATCCCTCATATTAGAGAAGTGAGTCAGTTGTGCCTCTATGTCTGGCTATTATTCAAATAGCTGTCATGTCCATGAATGTGGTTTTCTATCTTGACAGGAGAAATTTTACCGGTGCTTTATGTGCATAATGTAGCCTAGACTCGCATTAACATGGTGCTGCTTTTCACTGGATTTGAGATTACAGGCTTTTTACATGTCGGCTACAGCTAAATACTGCCACCTTGTGGTACAAAAATACACACAAAATTAATTCAATTCTTGCGACTAAAGTAGTTGTTGAATTTTATGTTATTGAAACTAGTACGAATTCAATACTATAGGATTCAAACGGGCACACCATTTCACAAACGCACTTCACTAACCGCCGACTTTAATAGTAGACACAGCAGCGTAGCCAGAAATTAGCTGGTGGGTGGGCTTGCCTTAGAGGGGGTGGGCAGAAACTTTTGCCGGGAGATTGAAACACAGCTTATAGCCTACATAATAAGTACAGTACCAGAGGGTTGAAACGCAGTTTATAGCCAACCAGTGCTTAATTTGTAAATTTGGAGGTACCGGAGCAAAAAGTGCCTTTGTGACAGCGGTGACCAAAGCCTCAGAGAGCTACTAGAGCGCACAAATACGACAACAAAAAAAAAAGATCTAGATTGCATTAAACGCTTTGGCATGCCCACGTAACTGCAGGACTTACAAGTTTAACATTGGCAACATTTCAAATATCCTCCTCACACAACGGCACTTATTATCACACACAAATGCCCACTAGGCACAGCAGCACAGCAGTGGGGCTTACAAGCCTACATCACATCAATGCCACCTATGCTATTTACTGGTAATTCAAAACAGGAACTCAATGCACTATTAAACCAAAACACAACCAACAGCAACAATAATAATAATACGGATCGTCCCGTATTTGAAAATTAAATCTTGCATCCCGTTTTGAATCAATACCGGACGCGATTTGTCCCGTATTTTCGTACACACTACTCTAATGCAAACACTAAGTTTTCACATGCTTGGAATGACATGAGTTATAATAAAACCAAACGAGGCTCATCATTAAAAAGAATTAAATCAGAATAACAGGCGAGTTGGAGGAGAAGACTCGGTGGGAGAAACTTTCTCGGCGGCTTGGATGACTTGAGGCGTATTATCCTCTTCTAGTCGCGGTCTTTTGAAGTAACCCAAAACCGAACTTTGTTTTAAATTCGCCATGTTCGAGGCAAGCAAGCTAATGTTCACGTTCACACAGTTGCTGCGCGCGCACTTGCAGATTGGGACCATGCAGCTACGTAGAAGCGACGTGACAGATGATTGGATGGGAGTGGGCTCATTGTCGAATAAAAACTAAACTAGCAAATTAAATATTATGTATTACGTCCAATACCGGCGCAAACTGTCTGGGTGGGCGGGAGTTTCCCTTGGGTGGCAGCCGCCCATCCACGCCCACCCGTGCCTACGCGGCTGAGTAGACATACACTTTTATTCGGCTGTGCTTTCCCGCGGTACTTTAATTTATTTACCTTTATATTTACTTAGCTATATACATCTTTATCAAAATGTATCTTAGGCTACTATTTTAATCATACGACACGGTAGTCTATATGTGACGTCCGTCATCTCCAACGAGGTAAAAATCGTCATAAAATAGGCAGATCGTGAAAAAGAATACCGCACAAAACCTTTTAAAATGTAAATATAAATTAACCTACTTTTTTGTTTTTGAAAAAATACTTTTGAAAATATTTCGAAAATATCCTGGGCCTATTACACCTACATTGCGCCATTTTGTCTGTTTTGTGTTTTAAGCGTGAATTAAGCGTGTTAGTGCGATTATACTCGCAGATTCCCATTCCTCCCCACACCCCTTCACCTTTAGCTTCTCTTCTCTCCATCCCACTCCACACCAGGCTACTTACTCCGTTCTTTTATTCCATTTTATTCCTTCTTTTACTCTCGTGTTTCTCATCCGTCTGTGAAATGGCGTTTGAGTTTGAAATACTTTCAGTTCCCCAATGACAGGCAACAGGAAGAGTTAACACCACCCTTCAGCCCTAAAGCCCTCCTGCGTTTCTCTTTTTGAGTGATTATTCATACCAGCATGTAAGCAGACACACATTACGTTCCGATTCTGAGCATTGGCTCATGTTGGTTGATCTGACCATAGCTACTGGGCAAACAGGCATGTGCTGCGTTGTAAAATCGCATGTATTAGTGATGTGTCGGTCGCGAATGAAACGGCTCTTAGAGTCGACTCTTTGAAGTGAACGACGGTAGCCGGCTCCTGCCTGTCTGGGAGCCAGATCCGTTTATTTATTTATTTATTTATTTATTCTCTACTTTTTTCTGTTCAAGCCGCACGTGATTGGTCAACTACACGACGTGTTAATTGTGTGTGTCCGCACTGAGCAGGAGGGGGAGGGGCGGGGTTACAGACACAGCTGAGCGCACAGAGACGGAGAAACAGGAGACGAGAGAGAACGCTGCTACAGAAGAGACAAGACAACACGCTGGAAAGTCGGGAAAATGAGTGACAGCAGGAAACGGAGTAGAATTTGGACGCATTTTAATAGAATAGACAATACAAAGGCAGAATGTAGATTGTGCAAGATAAAAATATCATATCGAGCAGGCTCCACAAACAACTTACACAGGCACATAAGAACTGCACATCCAATAGTGCAGTTGGAAGAAAAGAGACAAGCTAGCGAAAGTGAGGGTAGCAGTACGTCTACTGCAACTGTTGCTGCTGCTGCAGTGTCTACAGCGTCAATGGCATCCGGTACACCACCACAACCTCCTAGACCTACAGCCCAGAGCTCTACGAGCCAGTTTGTGCAAAACAGAACACAGTTGACGAGGAATTAGCTAAAATGATAGCACTTGATTTTCAACCATTTTCAATCGTGGATGACAAAGGATTCAGAAGCTATACGCACGCTCTCAATCCAATGTATGTAATTCCAAGCAGGAAAACACTCATCCCAAGCCTATAGGACAGAGAACGTGCTTCACTACAAGAACAGATTAAAAAAGCCACAGCAGTTTGCCTAAACTGCCGGACATCCCGAACCACCACATCCTACATGTCAGTTACATGCCACTTTGTTGAAGACTACAAAATGGTGTCCTGTCTTCTGGATTGTTTTGAGTTCAGGGACAGACACACATCTGAGAACTTAGCAGAGGAGCTGCTCAAAGTGGCAAAAGAGCGGGACGTGGAAAACAAAGTGGTTTTCTGTGTTACCGACAACGCAGCTAACATAACAAAAGCAATTAAAATCCTGAAATGGTCCCACCACCCGTGTCTTGCACACACAATCAACTTGATTGTAAGAGATGCTCTGAAGGTGATGAAGCCCACTGTGGACAAAGTGAAGGCGATAGTGGAATCTTTCCATAGGAGCACAACAGCCACAGCGAAGCTCAAATCTACCCAACAACAGATGGCCGTGCCTGAGCTGAGGCTCAAACAAGAGTGTGTAACGAGGTGGAACTCAACCTTTCATATGTTAAAAGGGATTCTGGAGTCCAGGGATGCAGTCGTCTCTACCTTGGCTGTTATAAATGCAGCTGTTGATCCTCCAAGCCAAGAGGACTGGGAGGTACTGAACGAGGCATGCACTGTTCTGGAGCCGTTTGAGCAGGTCACAGTGGAGATCAGTGCAGACAGGTACAGTGTACAAATGTTATCACATTATTATTATTATTATTATTATTATTATTCAATTATTATCATTTTTATTAGTTGTTGTTGTTGCATTATTGGTATGAAAAGCAGATTAGACATGAACGGAAATAATAATATACAGTATACTGCACAATAAAACAAAGCATAATTTTAACAGTTATTGTTTACTCTTTTTCAGCTAAGTTACAGCCTCCACAATGCTAATCCTGTGCAAGGGTCTGCAGAGTGACAGCTGAGCACCAGACCAGAGTAACCACGGGGAAAGTGACAGAGTTAGTGACAGCTGAGCACCAGACCAGAGTAACCACGGGGGAAAGTGACAGAGTTAGTGACAGCTGAGCACCAGACCAGAGTAACCACGGGGGAAAGTGACAGAGTTAGTGACAGCTGAGCACCAGACCAGAGTAACCACGGGGAAAGTGACAGAGTTAGTGACAGCTGAGCACCAGACCAGAGTAACCACGGGGAAAGTGACAGAGTTAGTGACAGCTGAGCACCAGACCAGAGTAACCACGGGGGAAAGTGACAGAGTTAGTGACAGCTGAGCACCAGACCAGAGTAACCACGGGGAAAGTGACAGAGTTAGTGACAGCTGAGCACCAGACCAGAGTAACCACGGGGAAAGTGACAGAGTTAGTGACAGCTGAGCACCAGACCAGAGTAACCACGGGGAAAGTGACAGAGTTAGTGACAGCTGAGCACCAGACCAGAGTAACCACGGGGAAAGTGACAGTTAGGGACAGCTGAGCACCAGACCAGAGTAACCACGGGGAAAGTGACAGTTAGGGACAGCTGAGCACCAGACCAGAGTAACCACGGGGAAAGTGACAGAGTTAGTGACAGCTCTCTGTGCATCCATGGACAGCAAGTTCCACAGAATAGAATACAACACTGTTCTGTCAGAAACCACCATGCTTGACCCAAGGTTCAAAAAGCTGGCTTTTAGTGACAACCGAGCTGTGGATGAAGCTCTTCAGAGAATAACTGCATCAGCAGCAAGATGCAGCCAGCCAACTCCACTGCCAGGGGACCAAGGGGGAGAAGAGAGGGGGAGAAGAGAGGGGGAGAAGAGAGGGGTAGAAGAGGCAAAGAGGGAAGACCCGACAGAGAGAGCCCACAGCTGCTTGTGTGTGTGAGTTCTTTGAGAACAAAGCACTGGGAGACACTACAAGAAGGAATCCCCTCAGCAGATGCAACACTGGAAGTGAGTCCTATCTTGAGAGCCCCTTTTTCCAGAGAAGTGCAGACCACTGAGCTGGTGGGAGACCAAGGCTTCGGTCTACCCACGTCTTACACACGTGATGCACGGCTTCGGTCTACCCACGTCTTACACACGTGATGCACGAAGACTGTGCATTGTAGCAACGTCAGTCCCCTCAGAGAGAATCTTCTCCAAAACAGGCCAAATTATAACAGAGAGAAGAAACAGGATCAGCCCCTCAAAGCTGGGGCACTTGGTCTTTCTTAATGCCAATCTTCGCTAAAGACTATTTAAAACTGTTACCTGGACGCTGCTTTTTTCTTTTTGTTTTACACATTTTCATTTAGATGTTTTTATAATGTTGGATACTGCCTTTATACCCTTTTTTATTTCTCTTTGTTAGGGCTGCTGGGCAATATATTGATATTATTATTTTGGATACTGTTATATTGAGGTATGGCACAGAAGTTGTTTTTTTCCTGGTTTTAAAGGCTGCATTGTTACTTGATGTAAATGTATTTATGTGCCAGGCTGTTCTACGTGTGTAAGTGCTTGCCTTTACCCACTGAGTCCTTATTATTATTATTGTTTATTTATTTCAAAAACCTTATTGTGTTATTATTTTGTAAAGTGTGATTCTCCAAGCTTCTCTATGTTGTTTCACTGTAAATAGTTAAAAGTTAATAAATAATACAATCAGAGATTGGACCTTTTGTCTAATTGAGTTTGTTTTTGTACTTTATAATGTATTTTTTGTTGTACTCTTATTGAGTATAATAAGCCATATAAATAATAAACATTTGATATAATGTTTTTACATTAGTAATTCATTTAACATGTAATTTTTGGTAATTAATTAATTTAAATAACGAAAAATCTGAGGAGCCACTTGGGAGCCGAAAGAGCCGGAATTCCCATCACTAGCATGTATGCACAAATGTTTTTATCTTTCCTTCTTGGACTCTCTAAATGTGCTTTTTACAGCTACTTGGGTATTTGTGTCTGATGAAGCAACATTTAAACTTTTTAAAGAAACAAATGAATTGAGAGGTGAGATGGTAAAACGAGGAAACAGTCGAGTTACTTTAACAAATGTAGGAAGACATGTTTTGCATTTGGCATGTTTGTTTCTGTGAGACATTTCCGTGGGTCTGGTTTTATCCACAGAGCATATAAAGACACTGAGCGCGTGCTTTGCTGTCTTGTTACAGCGGAATAAATGTGGTTTTCACGTGCTGGCCGGAAGCTCAAAGTTCGGCTGTTTTTAATTTGTGGTATTTAATTTAAAGATGCGGTAACATATCTAAGGTCAAAATATGTATAGATGACAGTGAAAGCTGCCCGAATTGTGTTCAACCTCCCGAAGTTCTCGCACTTCACCCCCCTTGCTGAGGTCACTCCACTGGCTGTCAGTCACGGTCAGGATCAGGTTCAAAGTTCTGCCCCCGGCCTTACACTGCAGTCAATAGTACAGGCCCCTCCCAACTGCTGGACTTAATCGGGGGCCGTGTCCGAATACGACCCCTACACCCTTTTGAGGGTACATATTTGAGTCCACTTCGTCAAAAAGCTTTTGAGTGGGCGACTTTTTCTCACAAATGCGGGCCCTTAAAATACAAGGATGAACCCTTTATTTCCGGGGTTTTGTTGAGGGAATTCAGGAGCACACCAAAGATTTTAGATATATGACAAGATACGCAACTGATGCTTTTCCCCATTTGGGGCCAAATCCACAAAGAACGGATTGCTCCTGGCAATTAGCTCAAAGTTAATAGAGATTGCAAAAGCAATCCTCTCCAGTTTAGCACGGTATCCACAAAAGATTTTGCTCCAATGATATGCCCGGGCAAACACGCCCACAAATTTGCCACCTTTCTGCACTTTGCACCGATGATTGCAATTAGCCATGTGGCAGCCTATATATTGGCTTGTGCCAAGAACACAATATCAACGACAATGGCAGAGAGAAAGCGCAAATTAAAATTTTCTGAAACCGAGTTGCATGTCCTCACCAACGAGGTGCAGAGACGTGCAGCTAAATTGCAGTCGCGGAATCTCACCCCAAGTGAGAGAAACCATATTTGGGAGTCAGTTGCAGAAAGGGTTTCAGGTTTTTCTCCATATTTCAGGACACAGATTGGTTCTTAATGAAAATGACAGACCACACTTTTTTTGTCAGAAATATCAGTCTGTTATGTCTCGCCCTTATATCCCCTTATGGACGGAATTTACTTTCAAAATAAAAAATAAATAGAGGTTTTGTGTTATATTATTCAATGCACATTCATATCAGGCCGTTTCTGAAAAGAGTCGGTTTGTCGCTAATTCGCGACAAAATAGGCCTTAAGAGGTTTATCATCCAATTCGTCCGGTTAATACCTGCTTTTCAAAAGTGGTTTGCACCTCTCTAACTGTGTGTGGCAATTAGCTCATGGTGTTTGTGGATTACACGCAAGGCTTCCTTGGTGCAATTTTGCAGGCAAGTACCTAATTTACATACATTTAAATGAGAGGGGTGCAGCCGTGGAGCTATTTGCTCGTCGGTGTAGTTTGCCATACCTTTCAGCCTTTGCATGTGCTTTGTGGATTGGATGCAATTTTTTTGACTCATTTGCACAGGGTTTGCCCGGGCAAATGCTGTGCAATCCTTTTGTGGATTTGGCCCTTTATGTTTTGGTCCGCACAAGAGGAAGTGGTCATGCGCAGTAGTGTTTTCAGTTAGCTTAGCAACTCAAGTTACATTATGACGTATGCTTAGAGTGGCGCTATCCGGATTTAAAGTTGGTTTTCGTTGGATAGTCAAAATCATAACGGGTTATAAGTCGTAGTACTGGGTCCTGACAACCTAGGCATATATAATCCAAAAAAACTGAGATTTTTGATTTAATCTGTCTGATAATGACCCGTTTAGCGAATTGTTTTGTAAAACTCCATTGACCGCCAGTCCTTCAATGAACGCCTGCTGTCTGTCTAAGTTCCAAGTGCGGACGCCAAAATGAGACCTCTAGCTCCGCCTACCCTCTTTTTATTTCTTCTTCTACTTATTTGGTTTTATTGGCGAAGGCACACAGCTTTTGGGTGCATTACCGCCACCCACTAATCTGGAGTGTGGACTAAAGATCTACCCTCTTTCTAATATTTCTACCAAACAAAGAATTTACAATCAAAACACTAAACAAATGAGTCATAATTAAATTTAAAAATTATATTCTATTCAGATTCTATTCATTAATCTTGTTGATCTTAAATACTCTAGAAGGGGGTTCCAACACTCGTCACCTGTACATTTTTTCAGAATATTACTGATATGTTGCTCTCCACTCTTTCTTATTGCATTTTTTAAAAACTTCTCTCTCTGAAACATACTTCTGGCAATATAATAAAACATGGTCCACTATTTTCTCCTCTCCACAATATTCACACTTTCCATTATTATGCTTTCCATTCAAATAGAGATTGTAGTATGTATTGTAGTATTTCACACAATATATGTTCTCTACACTTGGAGTTGCAAAATTTTGACTCATTAATACTGCGCACAAGTCTGATGCAATTAGCACTCTCTCTGGCCTGACGTCCTCTACCCATTGCAAGGCAATAACCATGGCCATCATCTCACATGCAAAAACAGATCTATAATCGGTAAGTCTCTTCCCACACTCAACATTGCATTCTGGGATTACTACTGCTGTTCTACCAGTGTTTGGGTCTTTAGAACCATCTGTATAAATCTGTAAGTAACCATAGTAATTCCTTCTGATGTATGAATTAAAGATCTTACAACCCCCCCCCCCCCCCCCTTTAATTTTTACCCATTCAAGGAGGCTAAGATCTATCTCTGGCTGTGGCAGAGGTATAGCTGACAGAACAACAGTTGGAGTGTAACTCTTATCCAGTATACCCATTTTACTAGCCTGCTCTTTAACGACCCAACCAAAGCTCTTTGTTGACCTTTTTCCATGTTCCCAGCATGGCTCAATAGCACTTATTGTAGGATGGTTATTATATTCTTGTAAATTGACCCAACATGTCATGATAAGTTGCTGTCTTCTTAACTCCAACAGCATTTCCCCCATTTCTACCTGCAATGCTGACACAGGTGTTGTTTTAAACGCCCCGCTACATATCCTTAATGCTTGCGCTTGTATTACCTCCAATTTTCCCAACAAGGTTTTAGACGCCGACCCATATACCACACACTCATAATCCAGAACTGATCTTATTAAACCTATATATATAGCTTTCAGAGCAGACCTGTCAGCTCCCCACTCTGTTCACACTGAACATCCCATCACATTTAAAACCTTTTTACACTTATTTACAATTTTATCCATATGTACTTTCCTGGTGAGCCTAGAATCAAACCACACTCCTAAACATTTTAATGAGTCTATCCTCTTCAGCTCCTTACCATATAAATGCAGATTGACCTCTGCTCCAATTTTCTTCCTTGTAAAGAAAAGCATATTTGTTTTCTCAATAGAAAATTTAAATCCCCATTTTAAAGATCACTGCTCCACTCTTTTAATTGTTTCCTGCAACTGTTTCACAACATATTCAACATTCCTACCTCTTTTCCAGTGCCCCATCATCTGCGAACGAAGCTCTCCCTATACCTTGCCCAATATTATCATACATATAATCAATCATTATTGAAAACAACAACGGCCTTATAACACTTCTTTGTGGCGTTCCATTATCCACATCATAGTTTGCTGAAAAAATTCTTCCCACTCTCGCCTTTATAGAGCGTCCATACAAAAATTCCTTCACCCATCTGAACATTTTACCTGATATTCCTAATCTTTTGATTTTAATGAATAACCCCTCTTTCCACAATAAGTCATAAGCTTTTTCTACATCATAAAATACTGCTAAAACTACCTCCTTATTCACTTGAGCCTTCCTCACCTCTGATTCTAGGCATAGCACCGGATCCGTTGTTCCCCTTCCTTTTCTCAATCCACTTTGATGTTTTGATCTAAGATTTCTTACTTCCAAATAATATGTTAATCTTTCTGTGATCATACGAACCTCGCAACGCCTCACATCCAGAAAGAACGAGGCTATAAAGTCTGAATCAGACTCGCTGGCCAGAGGAACCTCGCAACGCCTCACATCCAGAAAGAACGAGGCTCTAAAGCCTGAATCAGACTCGCTGGCCAGAGGAATCTCGCAACGCCTCACATCCAGAAAGAACGAGGCTCTAAAGCCTGAATCAGACTCGCTGGCCAGAGGAACCTCGCAACGCCTCACATCCAGAAAGAACGAGGCTCTAAAGCCTGAATCAGACTCGCTGGCCAGAGGAACCTCGCAACGCCTCACATCCAGAAAGAACGAGGCTCTAAAGCCTGAATCAGACTCGCTGGCCAGAGGAACCTCGCAACGCCTCACATCCAGAAAGAACGAGGCTCTAAAGCCTGAATCAGACTCGCTGGCCAGAGGAACATCGCAACGCCTCACATCCAGATAGAACGAGGCTCTAAAGCCTGAATCAGACTCGCTGGCCAGAGGAACATCGCAACGCCTCACATCCAGAAAGAACGAGGCTCTAAAGCCTGAATCAGACTCGCTGGCCAGAGGAACAGTGAGATGGACCCTAATCCCTCATATTAGCCAGGTGAGTCAGTAGTGCCTCTATGTCTGGCTACTATTCAAATAGCTGTCATGTCCATGAATGTGGTTTTCTAGCTTGACAAGGGAAATTTTACCGGTGCTTTATGTGCATAATGTAGCCTAGACTCGCATTAACATGGTGCTGCTTTTCACTGGATTTGAGATTACAGGCTTTTTACATGTCGGCTACAGCTAAATACTGCCACCTTGTGGTACAAAAATATACACAAAATTAATTCAATTCTTGCGACTAAAGTAGTTGTTGAATTTTATGTTATTGAAACTAGTACGAATTCAATACAATAGGATTCAAACGGGCACACCATTTCACAAACGCACTTCACTAACCGCCGACTTTAATAGTAGACATACACTTTTATTCGGCTGTGCGTTCCCGCGGTACTTTCATTTATTTACCTTTATATTTACTTAGCTATATATATCTTTATCAAAATTTATCTTAGGCTACTATTTTAATCATACGACACGGTAGTCTATATGTGACGTCCGTCATCTCCAACGAGGTAAAAATCGTCATAAAATAGGCAGATCATGAAAAATAATACCGCACAAAACCTTTTAAAATGTAAATATAAATGAACCTACTTTTTTGTTTTTGAAAAAATACTTTTGAAAATATTTCGAAAATATCCTGGGCCTATTACACCTACATTGCGCCATTTTGTCGGTTTTGTGTTTTAAGCGTGAATTAAGCGTGTTAGTGCGATTATACTCGCAGATTCCCATTCCTCCCCACACCCCTTCACCTTTAGCTTCTCTTCTCTCCATCCCACTTCACACCAGGCTACTTACTCCGTTCTTTTATTCCATTTTATTCCTTCTTTTACTCTCGTGTTTCTCATCCGTCTGTGAAATGGCGTTTGAGTTTGAAATGCTTTCAGTTTCGCAATGACAGGCAACAGGAAGAGTTAACACCACCCTTCAGCCCTAAAGCCCTCCTGCGTTTCTCTTTTTGAGTGATTATTCATACCAGCATGTAAGCAGACACACATTACGTTCCGATTCTGAGCATTGGCTCATGTTGGTTGATCTGACCATAGCTACTGGACACAGGCATGTGCTGCGTTGTAAAATCGCATGTACGCACAAATGTTTTTATCTTTCCTTCTTGGACTCTCTAAATGTGCTTTTTACAGCTACTTGGGTATTTGTGTCTGGTGAAGCAACATTTAAACTTTTTAAAGAAACAAATGAATTGAGAGGTGAGATGGTAAAACGAGGAAACAGTCGAGTTACTTTAACAAATGTAGGAAGACATGTTTAGCATTTGGCATGTTTGTTTCTGTGAGACATTACCGTGGGTCTGGTTTTATCCACAGAGCGTATAAAGACACTGAGCGCGTGCTTTCCTGTCTTGTTACAGCGGAATAAATGTGGTTTTCACGTGCTGGCCGGAAGCTCAAAGTTCGGCTGTTACAGAATTCTGTGGTATTTAATTTAATTTAAAGATGCGGTAACATATCTAAGGTCAAAATATGTATAGATGACAGTGAAAGCTTCCCGAATTGTGTTCAACCGACCGAAGTTCTCGCACGTTACCCCCCTGCTGAGGTCACGGTCAGGATCAGGTTCAAAGTTCTGACCCTGGCCTTACACTGCAGTCAATAGGACAGGCCCCTCCCAACTGCTGGACTTAATCGGGGGCTGAACCTTTTATTTCCGGGGTTTTGTTGAGGGAATTCAGGAGCACACCAAAGATTTTAGATATATGACAAGATACGCAACTGACCCTTTACCCCATTTGATGTTTTGGTCCGAACAAGAGTAAGTGGTCAGGCATGCGCAGTAGTGTTTTCAGTTAGCTTAGCAACTCAAGTTACATCATGACGTATGCTTAGAGTGGCGCGCGTCTGACCGTCGCTACCCGATTTTAAAATTGGTTTTCGTTGGATAGTCAAAATCATAACGGGTTATAAGTAGTAGTATTGGGACCTGACAACCTAGGCATGTATACTTCAAAAAACGGAGATTTTTTATTTCATCTGTCTGATTATGACCCGTTTAGCGAACTGCCCCGAAGTTGGACCTCTTGCTCCGCCTACCCTTTTTTTGCTTCTTCTTCTTCTACGGCTTTATTGGCGAAGGCACACAGCTTTTGGGTGCATTACCGCCACCCACTAATCTGGAGTGTGGACTAAAGATCTACCCTCTTTCTAATATTTCTACCAAACAAAGAATTTACAATCAAAACACGAAACAAATGAGTCATAATTAAATTTAAAAATTATATTTTATTCAGATTCTATTCATTAATCTTGTTGATCTTAAATACTCTAGAAGGGGGTTCCAACACTCGTCACCTGAACATTTTTTTCAGAATATTACTGATATGTTGCTCTCCACTCTTTCTTATTGCATTTTAAAAAAACTTCTCTCTCTGAAACATACTTCTGGCAATATAATAAAACATGGTCCACTATTTTCCCCTCTCCACAATATTCACACTTTCCATTATTATGCTTTCCATTCAAATAGAGATTGTAGTATGTATTGTAGTATTTCACACAATATATGTTCTCTACACTTGGAGTTGCAAAATTTTGACTCATTAATACTGCGCACAAGTCTGATGCAATTAGCACTCTCTCTGGCCTGACGTCCTCTACCCATTGCAAGGCAATAACCATGGCCATCATCTCACATGCAAAAACAGATCTATCATCGGTAAGTCTCTTCCCACACTCAACATTGCATTCTGGGATTACTACTGCTGTTCTACCAGTGTTTGGGTCTTTAGAACCATCTGTATAAATCTGTAAGTAACCATAGTAATTCCTTCTGATGTATGAATTAAAGATCTTACAATCCCCCCCCCCCCCCCCTTTAATTTTTACCCATTCAAGGAGGCTAAGATCTATCTCTGGCTGTGGCAGAGGTATAGCTGACAGAACAACAGTTGGAGAGTAACTCCTATCCAGTATACCCATTTTACTAGCCTGCTCTTTAACGACCCAACCAAAGCTCTTTGTTGACCTTTTTCCATGTTCCCAGCATGGCTCAATAGCACTTATTGTAGGATGGTTATTATATTCTTGTAAATTGACCCAACATGTCATAAGATAAGATGCTGTCTTCTTAACTCCAACAGCATTTCCCCCATGTCTACCTGCAACGCTGACACAGGTGTTGTTTTAAATGCCCCGCCAGGGACGTCACTAGGATTTAGAGACTGGGGGGGCTTAGCCCCTAGCAGTTTATCCAATGCGCGCGCCGAAATTTTTTCATCACATCTTTAAAGTGCTTCTTTAATTCATCATTTATTACAGTAGAGAGTATAGCAGAGCATCTATCAGTGCCTGTTTTCTGTCTCACCCTCTTTTCTTTACCTGCCTCCTAAGACTTCCTGCTTCCCTCTCCTGAGTCTTCAGGATGTCCTCCTTTTTAAAAATATAAATAAGCTAAACAAATTTGGTATGATTTAAGTCTACATATTGGGGTGAGTTCAAGGAAAATAGGTTAGAAAATGTATCCATCAATGCAAATGAAAATATATATAGGCTAGTTACATAAACTCACTCTTTCCAAATAAAGTTTAGGCCTATTTCTGCCTGCCACTGATATTTCTCTATTGTGTCTGAAGACAGTCTATACATTGAACAGAGGATAATGGTGTGGCACATCCCTTAATTAGTTTAGTCACTGGTACTTAGTTCAAGCCCTAATGAAATTTGACAACACAGAACAAATGTAGTCTGAATGTTTCTCAAATATTTATTCTGCCAAATAAGACAGTATGTGAAAAAAGTGGCAACAAAAAAAACAACAAAAAAGACACGAAGGCAGCAATAAACAAAACTATCCATTCAACTGGATCAACTATCCATTCTTATCCCTATGTTTCCACTCAATGTCACTATGTAACTATGTATGTATTTCAATGGCTCACAGCTTAATGTCTACTTTGTGGGTGGAAGCGTCAAAGTATACCTTCTGTTTTTAAGGGTGGCAAAACGATCAATTGTCACGGCTAAGCTTCACTGCTATGTCATTTTCAATTGACATGACTGCAAGGTTGTGAAGCCTACTCTGATTCATTGTTTGACGCAGCCAGGAGTGCAGCCGACGCAGTACACTAAAGGACCTTTCACAAGAGCAGCTGCTTACAGGCACTGTTAGGGCAACTTGGATTATTTCCCTCAGAGATGGAAACATGTCTGGGTGTAGGAGGTTGTGCACAGCTAGCATATCTTGGGCCGCACATCCAGCTTCTGTTTTGCGAGCAAGATAATTTTTGGCTCCAAGGACCTCCTCTGTTTTCAGATCTATGCTGTAGTGCCTGGCAAGTTCATCCAAGTGGGATACATTCAAGAAGTTCTCAGACTTAGGGCTGCATGCCTGGATGCCTTTTAGGAGATCTGCATCTACACTAGAAAAGCGTAGTGTAAGCTCACTAACCATCCTGTCCACACAAGGGAAAAGCAACTCCGTTTTTAAGGTCTGTGAGCTGCCCAACTCAGTGCGTGAACCCAAGGTTGTCTCAAACACAAAATCCTCCATTCTTTTCTGCTTATGCCTTTTGTTCACTTGTGGTTCTGGGACACTATGTGTTAGGCAGAGAGCCTTAGTTCTTTCATATACTTCTATGGCAAATGCATCTGTGCGTTTACCCTTCAGAGTGTCGCAGACAGCATCTTTGCCAATTAAAGCTTCTGCCAGGTCTAAAGTCTCCTTCTGAAGGGCCTTGTGGAATGATTCAGTTATAGACAGAAGTGACTGAAACATCAGTAGGGCATAGATCGTTGAGAACTTCGAGAGCTTTGCTTTAATGCCAATAGCTAAGGGAGATTTAATGGCAGACAGACACTCAAGAATGGCAGGTAATGTTGCAACAACTGCATTGATCGAACGCAGCCGGCATGCCCAACGAGTCTGTGATAGCTGTACAAGCTCAACTGCTGTCAACCCAAGCTTGGACTGAGTGTCTTTAAACATGTGGTGGTTCACCAGGGAGGTGGAAAAAAAAGAATACACACTCTCCAGAAAGTCAAAAAACTCTACAGCCTCTGAAACAGCCCTACAAGTGTGGCACAGCACTAAATTTAGTTCATGAGCGTAGCAGTGGACATAGATGGCTTCAGGGTGGAGTCTCCTAAAATGTGCTTGTACACCTCCCGTGGGCCCACTCATGACTGCAGCACCATCATATGTTTGTGCTACACACTTGAGGTCAGCAAGACCATTTTTCTCGAGCTGCTCCTGCAGCTTGTTTGTAATGGACTTGGCATCAAACTTCATAATCTCTGAAAGTGATAAAAAACGTTCCTTCACTGCCCCCTCACACACATACCTAACACAAACAGACAGTTGCTCTGTCCGCACATCCCTTGCTTCATCTGCCATTATGGCATAGATTTTGGAATTCTTCATCTCAGCTATTATCACACTGGTCACTTCCTGAGAACAGCACTCTATAATCTCATTTTGAGATGTTGGTGAAGTATAAGTGGCATTGGAAGGCGTTTCTGGAGAAATGGATCAAACTCCTTCAAAAGGTCCATACAAGCAAGAAAGTTGCCCTTGTTAATACTCTCCTCACTTTCATCATTGCCACGAAAAGGGAGTCCCTGACTACCTAACATAGAGGTGACTGCCACAATTCGCTTTAGATAGTCTCTCCTATCTGATATCTCCCGGGCATTACCAGTCAGCATCATCTGAGCGACATCTCCTACTTGGCTGGTTAACTTGTAGTTTTGCCATGCAATAATACTTTCTTTATGTGACTGTGCCATTTCATGCTTACTGAAGATGGACAGTGCGTTCTTCCAGTTATGGCAACCACTACTGCCCAAAGCATCATGTTTGATGTTTTTACCAAACAATCTACATGGAAAGCAGAAAGCTGCATTCAGGTTGACGGAGTACTCCAACCATGTATGCTTCACAAACCAGCTGCTGTGAAATGCCCTCTTCTGTGTACCAAAGCTGTCATGTGGGTAGCTTTTCAGCTTTACTTGTTTGGGCCCTGTGTCTTTATGACCTAAATCATGCACACTACACAGAGGAGTTGCTTCTGCTGCTTGGTCATTTTCCTGCTCTCTGCTTGTTTGCTCTCCTTCTGGCTCTCCTTCTTAGTCTCCCTCTCCCTCCAGATCTATTTGCTCCACCTCCTCTGACTCTGGATTCGCTTGCTCTCTCTGACTCAAACTGCTTGCCTGATGACCCTTTTCCTCCTCAGTCCTTTCCTCCTCTCCTTCTGCCTCATCCTTTGAGAAGTTCAAAAACACACATTTACTTATTGAAACCCTGAAGTAAATAACTTTAATAACTTCCAAGATGGGTCACATCAGGTTGGGGGAGGGGGTTAATACTATCACTCAAATAAATGCACTAATCTAGGGGCAATGTGCAGATGCCTACAACATGTAGCCTATGACTCCATTATACGTTTGTGTGTAGGCCTATGCTGTATTAAATGTAGCCTATATTTAAAGGCAACATCCATAATATTCATCCAAATTATGTCTATTTAATTTATAAGGCTGCAGCCAGCTAGTTAGAGGGGAATTCCTGTGTAAAATGGAATGCTTAGCATGGACTCTTTACAGGACTAGGAACTGGGCAGCAGGTGGTGTCCACTATACAAATAACAAACCCACTACTATTAATAATAAATCTCTCACTATGCATTCACTTTCACAAAACTACAACACATCTCACTCACATGTATTTATCATCATCTCTTACTAAATGTATAAAACGTCCTTATTAATCCCCTATTGTAATTTCACCCCTTATCAATCCTTGACCTTTCTTAAAAAAAACCATCATTATTCCCTCCCGGACACATTTCATGACACAGGAGGAAGGGGGAGACTCAAACACGCGCACACACACACAAACACCTTGGCGAAAGAGGAGACACAGAGGAACACTAGTGACAAGTCTCGGCGCGCAACACAAGAAACAGTCCTTTTTAATAAACTATCTTTACACTTACGAAGTTATCAATGCCTCTATTTATATGTAAGGGCCCTCATTGTACTACCAAAGAAGCGTCGGGCTACTAGGAGACTTGTTAAATGGATTTCTATTTAAGCCGACAGCAGCACTACTGACAGCTTTTTGGAAACATCGGCCAGAACTTTCGAACTCGTTACCATGCTAAGCATAAGCAAAACACATTTTACACCGGATTTCCCCATTAAGTTAGCCATAATTAATGAAATAATAAAGTAGTTTTGGCTGGTCGTTAGTTCATGGACACAAGAAGACCACTTGTTGGAAGAACGTAAAAAAACTCGACCTGTATGCCTAGTAGATCTTGACTGACTTCGCAGGCTCCGTCAGCATCAGCTGCTCTGCCACTCACCGTGCTCTGCTTCTCCCTCACACTCGTCAGGTACCTTCGTATATCCATCTGTAAATCCTCTTCTTCTTTGGGGTTTAACGTCTTCTTCTTCTTTGGGGTTTAACGCTGTAAATCCTCTTTTGTCAATTTCTCTCTTATTTCTTACGCCGAGTGCCAAGTTGCCAACCCGACCCTTCAGAAAATGTAACGTTAACGTGACCCCTCACCCCTAGCCCCTCCCGCCAGCGCTCTCGGAAACAATATCCAAATTAAAGTATTAGTATTAGTATTTATTTCAACTCATAGTCTGGTTTATTATGTTAAGTGCAGGCATGTTACGATTTCCTTAACCAAAAAAAAAAAAAAAAAAAAAATACAATATTTTTGTAGGGGGGGCTTTTGAACCTCTTGGGGGGGCTTAGCCCCCCCAAAATAGGCCTAACGACGTCCCTGCTACCCGCTACATGTCCTTAATGCTTGCGCTTGTATTACCTCCAATTTTCCCAACAAGGTTTTAGACGCTGACCCATATACCACACACTCATAATCCAGAACTGATCTTATTAAACCTATATATATAGCTTTCAGAGCAGACCTGTCAGCTCCCCACTCTGTTCCCACCGAACATCCCATCACATTTAAAACCTTTTTACACTTATTTACAATTTTATCCATATGTACTTTCCAGGTGAGCCTAGAATCAAACCACACTCCTAAACATTTTAATGAGTCTATCCTTTTCAGCTCCTTACCATATAAATACAGATTGACCTCTGCTCCAATTTTCTTCCTTGTAAAGAAAAGCATATTTGTTTTCTCAATAGAAAATTTAAATCCCCATTGTAAACACCACTGCTCCACTCTTTTAATTGTTTCCTGCAACTGTTTCACAACATATTCAACAATCCTACCTCTTTTCCACAGTGCCCCATCATCTGCGAATGAAGCTCTCTCTATACCTTGCCCAATAATATCATACATATCATCAATCATTATTGAAAACAACAACGGACTTATAAGACTTTGTGGCGTTCCATTATCCACATCATAGCTTGCTGAAAAAATTCTTCCCACTCTCGCCTTTATAGAGCGTCCATACAAAAATTCCTTCACCCATCTGAACATTTCACCTGATATTCCTAATCTTTTGATTTTAATGAATAACCCCTCTTTCCACAATAAGTCATAAGCTTTTTCTACATCATAAAATACTGCTAGCACTACCTCCTTATTCACTTGAGCCTTCCTCACCTCTGATTCTAGGCATAGCACCGGATCCGTTGTTCCCCTTCCTTTTCTCAATCCACTTTGATGTTTTACCTCAGATTTCTTACTTCCAAATAATATGTTAATCTTTCTGTGATCATACGAACCTCGCAACACCTCACATCCAGAAAGAACGAGGCTCTAAAGCCTGAATCAGACTCGCTGGCCAGAGGAACCTCGCAACGCCTCACATCCAGAAAGAACGAGGCTCGAGCAAGCTCTCTGACTGTTTTATCAGCACTGTTCAGCATGTTAAAAATATGGGAGAGCTGTGTAGCAGTGTAGATCCATTCCACATTGGGCACTCCCAACCCTCCCTCCTGTTTGATGTGAAAGATAATGTCTCTGGTGGTGTGGGTATTTAAGCCAAACCATTTCCTGACTAGCCATACTGTTTTATTAGTCAGCTAAAATAGCACGTTGCATGGAATATGAACATTTGAGAAAATGTAGAATTTCAGACAAAGCCACCTGTCTACTTGCCTCTAACTTCATAGTCAGCGTTAGTGTGGAAATATCAATCATACGCAGGCTGGCAGTAAACTCAGAGATGATGTCATTAACCTGCTCCCTCCATTCACCAGCTATATTCAACTTATGTCCAAGGTAATATATGTCTCATGAAGACAATATACACTAATCTGGTTTGATGCTGTAGTGAACACAGGCTTTTATCAGATTTCCAGTGATACCAACGGTTGCCCCCACTCCTCCTCTCATACAAAACAGCACACTTAGAGCCCTTCTCAAAACAGCACACTTAGAGCCCTTCTCAAATCAGCACACTTAGAGCCCTTCTCAAATCAGCACACTTAGAGCCCTTCTCAAATCAGCACACTTAGAGCCCTTCTCAAAACAGCACACTGAGAGCCCTTCTCAAAACAGCACACTGAGAGCCCTTCTCAAAACAGCACACTTAGAGCCCTTCTCAAAACAGCACACTTAGAGCCCTTCTCAAATCAGCACACTTAGAGCCCTTCTCAAATCAGCACACTTAGAGCCCTTCTCAAAACAGCACACTTAGAGCCCTTCTCAAATCAGCACACTTAGAGCCCTTCTCAAAACAGCACACTGAGAGCCCTTCTCAAAACAGCACACTGAGAGCCCTTCTCAAATCAGCACACTTAGAGCCCTTCTCAAAACAGCACACTTAGAGCCCTTCTCAAATCAGCACACTTAGAGCCCTTCTCAAAACAGCACACTGAGAGCCCTTCTCAAAACAGGACACTTAGAGCCCTTCTCAAATCAGTACACTTAGAGCCCTTCTCAAATCAGCACACATAGGGCCAAATCCACAAAAGGATTGCACAGCGTTTGCCCGGGCAAACCCTGTGCAAATGAGTAAAAAAAAATTGCATCCAATCCACAAAGCACATGCAAAGGCTGAAAGGTATAGCAAACTACACCGACGAGCAAATAGCTCCACGGCTGCACCCCTCTCATTTAAATGTATGTAAATTAGGTACTTGCCTGCAAAATTGCCCCAAGGAAGCCTTGCGTGTAATCCACAAACACCATGAGCTAATTGCCACACACAGTTAGAGAGGTGCAAATACCACTTTTGAAAAGCAGGTATTAACCGGACGAATTGGATGATAAACCTCTTAAGGCCTATTTTGTCGTGAATTAGCGACAAACCGACTCTTTTCAGAAACGGCCTGATATGAATGTGCATATCACAAAACACAAAACCTCTATTTATTTTTTCTTTTGAAAGTAAATTCCGTCCATAAGGGGATTTAAGGACGAGACATAACAGACTGATGGTGGTCTGTCATTTTCATTAAGAACCAATCTGTGTCCTGAAATATGGAGAAAAGCCTGAAACCCTTTCTGCAACTGACTCCCAAATATGGTTTCTCTCACTTGGGGTGAGATTCCGCGACTGCAATTTAGCTGCATGTCTCTGCACCTCGTTGGTGAGGACATGCAACTCGGTTTCAGAAAATTTTAATTTGCGCTTTCTCTCTGCCATTGTCGTTGATATTGTGTTCTTGGCACAAGCCAATATATATAGGCTGCCACATGGCTAATTGCAATCATCGGTGCAATGTGCAGACAGGTGGCAAATTTGTGAGCGTGTTTGCCCGGGCATATCGGAGCAAAATCTTTTGTGGATACCGTGCTAAACTGGAGAGGATTGCTTTTGCAATCTCTGTATTAACTTTGAGCTAATTGCCAGGAGCAATCCGTTCTTTGTGGATTTGGCCCTTAGAGCCCTTCTCAAAACAGCACACTTAGAGCCCTTCTCAAATCAGCACACTTAGATCCCTTCTCAAATCAGCACACTGAGAGCCCTTCTCAAAACAGCACACTTAGAGCCCTTCTAAAAACAGCACACTTAGAGCCCTTCTCAAAACAGCACACTTAGAGCCCTTCTCAAATCAGTACACTTAGAGCCCTTCTCAAAACAGCACACTTAGAGCCCTTCTCAAAACAGCACACTTAGAGCCCTTCTCAAAACAGCACACTTAGAGCCCTTCTCAAAACAGCACACTTAGAGCCCTTCTCAAAACAGCACACTTAGAGCCCTTCTCAAAACAGCACACTTAGAGCCCTTCTCAAATCAGCACACTTAGAGCCCTTCTCAAATCAGCACACTTAGAGCCCTTCTCAAAACAGAGAGCAAGCTCTTTATTACTCTCTCATCAGGAGAGGCTAACTGGACATCACCTGCAGACCCCTGTAAGGGGGGAAATCACATTGGGAGGGGCACATAGACACAGCCACTTTAACCACTGATTGATGGCCATCACAAAACTGACTGCACTCCATGGACAGACTCTTAATGCCAACCTGGAGAGGTATGGGGTCTGTGAGCTGTTTTCCACAGAAAGCCACTATATACATCTTTAACAATGACAATAAACACTTGAGGTAAATGCATTTCCTCTAGTGAGCCGATCATAACGTTGTGAGCCAAAGTACCAAAAGCATCTCGGAAATCCAGAAAGACTGAATACAGCCTACAGGATTCATGCTTGAAATCATCAATCCCTGTTTTAAGACAAAGCACAAGCTCATTCATTCCCTGCCTGTTGATATAGGCCTTCTGCTTTTGGGAGAAGATATTAGCCTCTACCAGCCATGGAAGGACCCGGGCTAGAATACACTTCATCAACACTTTATAGATGGGAGGGAGGAGAGATATATCTCTCCATGTTGATGGATCATTAGGCATATTGTTTTTTGGGGGGATTCTGTGCACTATGGCATACACACAGATACACACTCATACACACGGATACACACACTCGTACACACAGATACACACAGATACACAGATACACACTCGTACACACAGATACACACTCGTACACACAGATACACACTCATACACACAGATACACACTCATACACACAGATACATACTGATACACACAGATACACACAGATACACACTCATACACACAGACACACACACTAACCAGAAGTAATCTAGAATTAAAAATTTACTGTAAACATGTACTATACTCACCTCAAAAATCTATGGCACCCTTGGTAAAGATGAACAACTGTATTGTATAAATAATGTCAGTTTAAACAATATATTGATTGAAAGTTCTTCAGTATGATGCCAGATGGGCCATAGAGTTCAGTGAGATGGACCCTAATCCCTCAAATTAGCCAGGTGAGTCAGTAGTGCCCCTATGTCTGGCTATTATTCAAATAGCTGTCATGTCCATGAATGTGGTTTACTATCTTGACATGACAAGATAAATTGTATCGGTGCTTTATGTGCATAATGTAGCCTAGACTCGCATTAACATGGTGCTGCTTTTCACTGGATTTGAGATTACAGGCTTTTTACATGTCGGCTACAGCTAAATACTGCCACCTTGTGGTACAAAAATATACACAAAATTAATTCAATTCTTGTGACTAAAGTAGTTGTTGAATTTTATGTTAGTGAAACTAGTACGAATTCAATACAATAGGATTCAAACGGGCACAACATTTCACAAACGCACTTCACTAACCGCCGACTTTAATAGTAGACATACACTTTTATTCGGCTGTGCTTTCCCGCGGTACTTTAATTTATTTACCTTTATATTTACTTAGCTATAAATATCTTTATCAAAATTTAGCTTAGGCTACTATTTTAATCATACGACACGATAGTCTATATGTGACGTCCGTCATCTCCAACGAGGTAAAAATCGTCATAAAATAGGCAGATCATGAAAAATAATACCGCACAAAACCTTTTAAAATGTAAATATAAATGAACCTACTTTTTTGTTTTTGAAAAAATACTTTTGAAAATATTTCGAAAATATCCTGGGCCTATTACACCTACATTGCGTCATTTTGTCGGTTTTGTGTTTTAAGCGTGAATTAAGCGTGTTAGTGCGATTATACTCGCAGATTCCCATTCCTCCCCACACCCCTTCACCTTTAGCTTCTCTTCTCTCCATCCCACTCCACACCAGGCTACTTACTCCGTTCTTTTATTCCATTTTATTCCTTCTTTTACTCTCGTGTTTCTCATCCGTCTGTGAAATGGCGTTTGAGTTTGAAATACTTTCAGTTTCACAATGACAGGCAAGAGGAAGAGTTAACACCACCCTTCAGCCCTAAAGCCCTCCTGCGTTTCTCTTTTTGAGTGATTATTCATACCAGCATGTAAGCAGACACACATTACGTTCCGATTCTGAGCATTGGCTCATGTTGGTTGATCTGACCATAGCTACTGGACAAACAGGCATGTGCTGCGTTGTAAAATCGCATGTATGCACAAATGTTTTTATCTTTCCTTCTTGGACTCTCTAAATGTTCTTTTTACAGCTACTTGGGTATTTGTGTCTGATGAAGCAACATTTAAACTTTTTAAAGAAACAAATGAATTGAGAGGTGAGATGGTAAAACGAGGAAACAGTCGAGTTACTTTAACAAATGTAGGAAGACATGTTTAGCATTTGGCATGTTTGTTTCTGTGAGACATTTCCGTGGGTCTGGTTTTATCCACAGAGCGTATAAAGACACTGAGCGCGTGCTTTCCTGTCTTGTTACAGCGGAATAAATGTGGTTTTCACGTGCTGGCCGGAAGCTCAAAGTTCGGCTGTTACAGAATTTTGTGGTATTTAATTTAAAGATGTGGTAACATATCTAAGGTCAAAATATGTATAGATGACAGTGAAAGCTTCCCGAATTGTGTTCAACCGACCGAAGTTCTCGCACGTTACCCCCCTGCTGAGGTCACTCCACTGGCTGTCAGTCACGGTCAGGATCAGGTTCAAAGTTCTGACCCTGGCCTTACACTGCAGTCAATAGGACAGGCCCCTCCCAACTGCTGGACTTAATCGGGGGCCGTGTCCGAATACGACCCCTACACCCTTTTGAGGGCACATATTTGAGTCTACTTCGTCAAAAAGCTTTTGAGTGGGCGACTTTTTCTCACAAATGCGGGCCCTTAAAATACAAGGATGAACCCTTTATTTCCGGGGTTTTGTTGAGGGAATTCAGGAGCACACCAAAGATTTTAGATATATGACAAGATACGCAACTGACGCTTTACCCCATTTGATGTTTTGGTCCGCACAAGAGGAAGTGATCAGGCATGCGCAGTAGTGTTTTCAGTTAGCTTAGCAACTAAAGTTACATCATGACGTATGCTTAGAGTGGCGCTATCCGGATTTAAAGTTGGTTTTCGTTGGATAGTCAAAATCATAACGGGTTATAAGTAGTAGTACTGGGTCCTGACAACCTAGGCATATATAATAAAAAAAACTGAGATTTTTTATTTCATCTGTCTGATAATGACCCGTTCAGCGAACTGTTTTGTAAAACTCCATTGACCGCCAGTCCTTCAATGAACGCCTGCTGTCTGTCTAAGTTCCAAGTGCGGACGCCGAAATGAGACCTCTAGCTCCGCCTACCCTCTTTTTATTTATTTTCTTCTTCTACTTATTTGGTTTTATTGGCGAAGGCACACAGCTTTTGGGTGCATTACCGCCACCCACTAATCTGGAGTGTGGACTAAAGATCTACCCTCTTTCTAATATTTCTACCAAACAAAGAATTTACAATCAAAACACTAAACAAATGAGTCATAATTCAATAAAAAAATTATATTCTATTCAGATTCTATTCATTAATCTTGTTGATCTTAAATACTCTAGAAGGGGGTTCCAACACTCGTCACCTGAACATTTTTTCAGAATATTACTGATATGTTGCTTTCCACTCTTTCTTATTGCATTTTTTAAAAACTTCTCTCTCTGAAACATACTTCTGGCAATATAATAAAACATGGTCCACTATTTTCTCCTCTCCACAATATTCACACTTTCCATTATTATGCTTTCCATTCAAATAGAGATTGTAGTATGTATTGTAGTATTTCACATAATAAATGTTCTGTACACTTGGAGTTGCAAAATTTTAGACTCATTAATACTGCACACGAGTCTGATGCAATTAGCACTCTCTCTGGCCTGACGTCCTCTACCCATTGCAAGGCAATAACCATGGCCATCATCTCACATGCAAAAACAGATCTATCATCGGTAAGTCTCTTCCCACACTCAACATTGCATTCTGGGATTACTACTGCTGTTCTACCAGTGTTTGGGTCTTTAGAACCATCTGTATAAATCTGTAAGTAACCATAGTAATTCCTTCTGATGTATGAATTAAAGATCGTACATTTTTTACCCATTCAAGGAGGCTAAGATCTATCTCTGGCTGTGGCAGAGGTATAGCTGACAGAACAACAGTTGGAGAGTAACTCCTATCCAGTATACCCATTTTACTAGCCTGCTCTTTAACGACCCAACCAAAGCTCTTTGTTGACCTTTTTCCATGTTCCCAGCATGGCTCAATAGCACTTATTGTAGGATGGTTATTATATTCTTGTAAATTGACCCAACATGTCATGATAAGTTGCTGTCTTCTTGACTCCAACAGCATTTCCCCCATTTATACCAGCAATGCTGACACAGGTGTTGTTTTAAACGCCCCGCTACATATCCTTAATACTTGCGCTTGTATTACCTCCAATTTTCCCAACAAGGTTTTAGACGCCGACCCATATACCACACACTCATAATCCAGAACTGATCTTATTAAACCTATATATATAGCTTTCAGAGCAGACCTGTCAGCTCCCCACTCTGTTCCCACTGAACATCCCATCACATTTAAAACCTTTTTACACTTATTTACAATTTTATCCATATGTACTTTCCTGGTGAGCCTAGAATCAAACCACACTCCTAAACATTTTAATGAGTCTATCCTTTTCAGCTCCTTACCATATAAATACAGATTGAACTCTGCTCCAATTTTCTTCCTTGTAAAGAAAAGCATATTTGTTTTCTCAATAGAAAATTTAAATCCCCATTTTAAAGACCACTGCACCACTCTTTTAATTGTTTCCTGCAACTGTTTCACAACATATTCAACATTCCTACCTCTTTTCCACAGAGCCCCATCATCTGCGAACGAAGCTCTCCCTATACCTTGCCCAATATTATCATGCATATCATCAATCATTATTGAAAACAACAACGGACTTATAACACTGGTTATTTCTAGTGGCACATTTGTAATCACTCCTCTCAGCTTAGCCATCGCCCTGCTACATGCACTTTGATACTTCCACCATCAAGAGTTGTCATTTTTAGTATCTTTTCCTGCTGCTGCCTGCTTGTAACTGAAATCAAAATTATTCTATTGTTCAACAGTTTAGCAACCAGCTAGATCCAGGGGTGGAGGAGGAGTGTGCACCTAGATCCAGGGGTGGAGGAGGAGTGCGCACCTAGATACAGGGGTGGAGGAGGAGTGTGCACCTAGATCCAGGGGTGGGGGAGGAGTGCGCACCTAGTTCCAGGGGTGGAGCAGGAGTGCGCACCTAGATCCAGGGGTGGAGGAGGAGTGCCCTTTTTGTTCTCAAGTTGAGACACTGGAACATCTTTTTATCAAATGTGTTCAGTTAGGCTGGGTCTTTTAGTTATTAAAGCAGTGATTTATTTATTTTGTGGAGGTTTTCACCTTTAAATCTTTATTTTGGGTCCGGAATATGTTTCTCGTCAGCATCATGTATGTAATTTACCATTTGGAAAATTAGGATAAAGGGTATTCTGGGGCAGGGGTCAGTGGACCCCAAAAATATGATGTTGGGGTGCTGGCTGCTTGCCTCAGGATTGAACATGCCTTTTACAGACTGGTGGACAATTTGGCATGTTTTAGGGAGGTGTGGGGACTGGGGAATGTTTTGTGTTCAGTAGACCCCAACGGGATGGGACCTCAGTTCTTACGCTCTGATTTGGTGGTTGGGTCTGGGGGGGGGTTGTTTGAGTTTGTTGGGTTTTTTATTTTTAAGTTTTTTGTCCCAATAAAGGGGGTTTTAAAATCTCTCTCTCTCTCAGGTACAGGGTCTTGCCACCCATTATTCATATAAGCGCACCCCAGTCAATATGCTTACATGCAAACTCATATTCACACATAAACATTCAAGTTACAGTCTTTTAAAACCAGAAAGATCCATTCAAATGCAGAGACGTTATAGTACCGCTTGTAAGTACACATATCAAGAGTTTTTTGATGTTGTTGGGTCACAGACATCAGGAAGTCATGGCATGCAAAGGATATGTAACCAAATATTAAAAATGATTACTTTATTCTATATATAAATGCAGGGGTGCCAATAATTGTGGCACACGTGGTTTTGTTAAAAATAATTATTTCTTGATGAGGGATTTTTTTTTTCTCATAATAAATTTACTTCAATTAAAGGTTGGATTTTTCTCATTTTTTCAGTGTGAGATTAAGCTAATTCAATCTTATATAACCCTTTTTACTCATCTTTACCAGGGGTGCAGATAATAGTGGAGGGCACTGTATATATACTATGTGTAAAAATTCAAACCCTTAAACAGCCATAATCACCAATTCAATTTAAAGTCACACAGTACACAGCACTACTCACCCCAGTCTCTGTAGTTTACAGTTTGGACTCATCAGTCCAGCACAGAGCAGCTCCACTCCTGAATCTCCCAGGTTATTGTTGCTGAGGTCCAGATCTCTCAGGGGTGAGTTTGATGACTGGAGAGCTGAGGCCACAATATCACAGGACTTCTCTGTGAGGTCACAGCTGTTCAGTCTGCAAAAGAAGAGTTCATATATTATAGTATTATAATATTACGTATATATAAAACATGTAACATTTGAAATGTAACAATGATAGTGTTCAGTGAAGAAGAGTGAAATTGAGAATAAACAGCACTGCAAGCCAACACACAGCTAGTGATGTGCAGTTCGCAAACGAATCGGTATTTTTGAACGACTCTTTATGCTGAGTCGTCTGAGTCAACTCACCAGTTCGAGGGAATCGTGCTTACCCACAGCTCTGGCTCTTGGCTCTGACTCTGTTATGTTCTGAGTTTGTTTGGTAATTCTGTCATGTTTTGTATCGTCATAGTTTTTGAAGCATACATTTTTCCATGTTTTTCCGCAGCCTTGCGTTCACACTGCTTCTCTCTCTCTTGCTGTCACTCACGCTTCCCTTATTGTTTCTTTCTCCTGTGTCTATTTACTAATCTACTAACGTTAGATCAGGATTGGGTAATACTAACTCTCTAACCATGTGTTCATGTTGCCTTACGTTTCTCGTGCATGTCATTTACTAATTTACTAAGGCTAGGTCAGGATAGGGTTATTACTAACGAGTACTAATTATCTTGTTATCTTGTCAACCCTCCACACCTGATTTCTTTTCGCATGCTGCTCTCAAGCTAAGTGTCTACACCTGCATATATACCTGCTGTCTTAGTCCCTCGTCGCGAGTTCGTCATACTAAAATTATTAGCCTTGTCTTTCTGCCTGTCTTGTTCTAGTATTCCAGTTCTGTATTTTCCGAGTTTTAGTTTTGTGTGTTAGTCAAGTTTTCGTTTAGTGTCTTATTTATCTCCCGGTTTTGACCTCAGCCTGTGTTCTTGCGACCCTGCTTTTGAATCTTGTTTTTGTACTTCAACCGTGCCTTCCCGTTTACGACCCCTGCCCGTTTTGACTTCCCTTTTGGACCTGTTTTTGTTTGTTGCCTGGATAATAAACCTGGTTTGTCGCACTCCTGCCTGCGTTTGTGTTCCTGTCCTACGGAACGTCACAGTACGAACTCGCCACGTTGGGACCCAGCAGGCTTCCTACCATGGAGTTCCAGGAGGATCCCTTCTTCAACTCGAGTTGTTACGACCAGTACCTGATGGGCATATGGGAGCAGAATATGGAATTCGCTCACCGTCATGCCGACCACCACCCACCACCATGGACTCCTCAACCCAGCTCCCACTCCATTAGGCTCGAAGTTATTTCACTCTAACCTACCAGCTCCGAGTCTAAATGCAAACCCCAACCATCATTCGCGGGAACCCGTCTAGCCCTGTGCCCGGGTAACTACGGGTAACTACGTAAACGATGGGGTCCTGGTTCCCGGCTCCGTCGGCAGGCTCGGCTGCCCATTGACGAAGGATCCGTTGTTGTCCCGTTCCGTCCCACACCTCCTGCTCAGTCCCGTTCCAGCTCTCCGGTTCAGCTCCGTTCCAGCTCTCCGGTTCAGCTCCGTTCCAACTCTTCTGTCCCGCCCCGGGCCCCGCCTCCTGTCCCGTCCCGGGCCCCGCCTCCTGTCCCGGGCCCCGCCTCCTGTCCCGTCCCGGGCCCCGCCTCCTGTCCCGTCCCGTTCCACGCCACCTGTCCCGTCCCGTTCCACGCCACCAGTCCCGTCCCGTTCCACGCCACCAGTCCCGTCCCGTTCCACGACTCCTCTCGAGCGGCCGAGCCCGCTAACCTCCTGTCCTGAGCGGCCGAGCCCGCTAACCTCCTGTCCTGAGCGGCCGAGCCCGCTAACCTCCTGTCCTGAGCGGCCGAGCCCGCTAACCTCCTGTCCTGAGCGGCCGAGCCCGCTAACCTCCTGTCCTGAGCGGCCGAGCCCGCTAACCTCCTGTCCTGAGCGGCCGAGCCCGCTAACCTCCTGTCCTGAGCGGCCGAGCCCGCTAACCTCCTGTCCTGAGCGGCCGAGCCCGCTAACCTCCTGTCCTGAGCGATGCAGCCGTCGCCGCCGGCCCCCTGAGCGATCCACCTGAGCGGTCCGGTCTGCGCCGCCGTCCACCTGAGCGGTCACTCATGCCCCGCAGTACTGTCATTTTTTTAAACTACACTAGAGCAAGTAATGCAGAAATACTGTATTAGTGTTACAGAAAAGTATGTTTTCCTGCTAAATTTACTTGGGTGAAAGTTAAATATGTGAAAGTAAAAAATGTCTATAGAAAATACTGATAAAAGTACAAATCTCTCCAAAGTCTCCTTAAGTAAATTTAATGGAGTACTTTTAACTTGTTACTCCACCTCTGGTTATATGCATGTTTTCTTGGCAATCATATGTTCTTAAGTCTAAGCGAACTACAACTATGGTCAGCAGCTGTATTAACCTGAAGATAGTATGTCAGGATTGCTGACCTAAATATTCTGAAACAAAACACAATTTCTTTGTAGTGAACTTGCAATGTGTCATGACTCCATCTTGACAATGAAGCCTTATTACATTATGTCTGGCTCACAGAGATTGAATGTTTACATTTCATTTTATTTGGTCCAGTTACATATTCCAACAGGAGAGAAACAAAGCAAAAAGGTCTCTTTTTGCACACAATTTGCACAATAGTTTATCAGAAGCCAATCAATTCACAATAGGAAATGGCTTAAAGTCTAGTAGAACAACGGTTTAGCCAGTAGTGTACACAGCAGCACAGTAAAGTATACATAATGTATAGAATAGAAATGCGGAGCAGTCATGCAGCACTCCCTTTCATTCACCCACCACCAACCATGATGCCTTTAGAGAAAGGACAGAGGGGAAAAAAAGAAAGGAATTTAAAACAAATCCCATTCATTTAAGGTTATAATTGTGAAAACAGCCTGATTTAGTGGAAAGCCTTCTCACCACGGCAATTAGCAAATTGATTAATTTCAACTGAATTGACCACCAGGGCAACAACTGGGCTATCAGCCGACTATTTCCAATTGGGCCGAACCAATGCACAACTAATAACATAAAGCACGAGCGTCAACAAAAGAATAAACAATGGTCTGTCTTACTCTTAGAAGTGCTTTCATCTTGTTTTCCTGGGTCCTGGCAGAGAAGTCCTTGATTATGTCCGTAAAATCCAGTTCACGGAGGAAGCTAATGTTAGCTGATGCTGGACTAGCTGTCAGTTGGTGGCTTTTGCTAACGTGCTGCTAGCAGTCTCTGTTTCCCTTTTCCACTGGTTGAATGGAAGAAGGTTTGAAAAACCCAGTTAGCTTGGGAATTTTTTTTTTTTTTTTTTTGCAACTCCTGTTTATGACTGTCTTTTTTCTCTCTCTCTTTTCGTTTATGTGATCCGCTGGTGCGCTTTCGTAACTCAGACATTTTAGCTTCTGACAATAACAAGCAAAATCAGCAGATGTAAGTAGGCGTGTCACCACCAAGGACGGTAGCCTAAATATGACTCTGCAAACCCATTGCATGAATCTGACCAAACTACCGGTAGCATGTTTTTTGCTTTTTGTTAAATGAATAGATAGATGAATGAATGAATGAATAAAATTAATCTGACCAGACAACCAATTAACAACAAAAACATTATTTCAAGTGAATTTGTCACTCGCTGGCACGGTGTGTCCAGAAATGCTCCGTGAGTCCGTGATGATCCTTTAGCTTGACTGCCGCTTCACTGACAGGACAACGCATTGATAATTGCCAACTAACCAACTAACGTTAGTACAGGTAGTCTAACCACGCAGCAATCGGCTACACGCTGCCGACCAGCTTAGTTACCTCCTCCGGCAGTAGGTAGTAGCCTAGTGGATTGAGTGACCTCAAATCCTCTATCGCTAGCGTTTGTATTTATATTTAATAGCCGACATTATTTTAATTGCCATGTCCGGCCAGGGGAAGGCATAGTCTTACACACCCTCCGCCTATGATACACACACATGCGCACGCACACACACACATGCACCATACATGCACCATACATACTACATGGCCCAAAGTATATGGACACCTGCTCATCCCACATCTCATTCCAATATCATGGGCCTTAATATAGAGCTGGTCCCTCCTTTGCTGCTATAACAGCTTCCACTCTCCTGGGAACGCTTTCCACTAGATGCTGGAACATTGCTGCGTGGATTTGCTTCCATTCAGCCAGACGAGCATTAGTGAGGTCGGGCACTGATTTTAGGCGATTCGGCCTGGCTCGCAGTCGGCTTTCCAATTGATCTCAAAGTTGTTTGATGGGGTTGAGGTCAGGGCTCTGTGCAGGCCAGTCAAGTTCTTCCACATTGATCTCGACAAGCTATTTCTGTATGGACCTGTGCATGGGGGCGTTATCATTCTGAAACAGGAAAGGGCCTTCCCAAAACTGTTGCCACAAAGTTATAAGCACAGAATCTTCTAGAATGCCATTGTATGCTGTAGTGTTAAGATTTGCCTTCACTGGAACGAAGGAGCCTAGCCTGAACCATGAAAAACAGTTGTTCAAACTATGACTTCATACCAATATCGCCACTGCTTTTGTGTTTTATATGTCTCTATGTTGAGTATTCCAATGTTCTCTATAATAATATAATAGTGGGAATGGAGTATCTGTATCTGTCAATGATTTTTGTCCCCTCTGTCTCTCCGTAGTCTCCATCGATGGCGTGGAGTGGAACGATGTCAAATTCTTCCAGCTGGCAGCTCAGTGGCCCACTCATATTAAGCACTTCCCTGTGGGGATCTTCGGCTACACCAAGCAGCCCTGACCGCCACGCCCAGCCACGCCCAGCCAACAGCGCCATAACTCTTTTCCTGTGGAACTTTACAAAATCAAAAGTGTTCTCAAAATCCAGCTTCCTCATTATTTTTATACTTGCAGAAGTAATATTTATAATACAATATTTATAATACAATATTTTGTGCTGCATCTGACGTATATTTGGCATTAAGACAAAATGCTGCCGTTCAACGACGGCAGCTGCATTTGCACTTCGGTTTTAGTTTTTTTTACCTTTATATGTGTGAAATCCGGTATGGCGTATGCACTGCAGGGCTGAAGACCCCTGTTTTACTACATTCAGCATTATTGACGTTTTCTGACCAAAAACAGGACGGATTACTGCTGAAAAGTGCACACTGTCATCGCTCAAATATTTTCGTTAAATATTCTGGGAAGTACATCAGGATGAATATCCAGTATGCACCGGGGTCAGGGTGAATATCCAGTATGCACCGGGGTCAGGGTGAATATCCAGTATGCACCGGGGTCAGGGTGATTGGACAGTATGCACCGGGGTCAGGGTGATTGGACAGTATGCACCGGGGTCAGGGTGATTGGACAGTGTGAAGAGCAAGAGTCTGAGCTGCCGATGTAAGAGACCAGCGTGGAGTTAGTATGTGCTGAGTTGCGTTGTGTTACGTGTGGAGTCCAGGTATGTTGAGTGGCGGTGTGTGTAGTGTTGAGTCCAGGTATGTTGAGTGGCGGTGTGTGTAGTGTTGAGTCCAGGTATGTTGAGTGGCGGTGTGTGTAGTGTTGAGTCCAGGTACGTTGAGTGGCGGTGTGTGTAGTGTTGAGTCCAGGTATGTTGAGTGGCGGTGTGTGTAGTGTTGAGGTGAGCTAACAGACAGGTAAAAGGGGAACATTGCTGTGAAATGACCCGAGTACTCCCAGGCTTCTAAGAGTTGCACCATTTTCTCAATGTTGTTGTTTTGTTTTGTACAACACAACACTTAATTTTTTAATATACAACACCTATTAGTACATAAACCTGCTGGACATTTTTGAGGGACACTGGAAGCAAACAGACAAAAAGCAAAAAGCTTTCACTGTTTACATGTAGTTAAAACGGGTGATGGAGTTACCAAGGTTACAGCACACAGGTGAGCAGACAGTGGAGTTTGGCTGTTTTTCTAAACACTAAAGTAGCTGTTATGCCGTTGTGGTGCTGTCACATCGGCCTCTTACCCAATTACAACTTCCAACAGAAAAGATTACAATTACTTTTGAAACTAAATTCTGGTTCCTTTGTTTTGCTCCCGTTTAAAAGTGGAGTTAGCTCAGGACGGGCACAACTTGAGAAGAGTTTCAGATGAATATGTCTAGAGATGGTCAGAGTTTCAGATGAATATGTCTAGAGGTGGTCAGAGTTTCAGATGAATATGTCTAGAGGTGGTCAGAGTTTCAGATGAATATGTCTAGAGGTGGTCAGAGTTTCAGATGAATATGTCTAGAGGTGGTCAGAGTTTCAGATGAATATGTCTAGAGGTGGTCAGAGTTTCAGATGAATATGTCTAGAGGTGGTCAGAGTTTCAGATGAATATGGTGAGAGGAGGTCATAGTTTCACGTAAATATGGGGAGAGGTCATTTTGCTTTAATAGTTCTGGTTTGTGTTTATGTTGGGAAGCAGGTGCAGATTGAGTGGATGGTTATGTTCTGTGTTCTGAGCTGTGGTTCATAGTGAAATTATGAACTCTGTGGTTAATACTGAGCTGTTTTTATTGTTCATTATTGGAGATGGACTGTTGTCCTTTATCCCCATGTTCTCCCTGACTTTGGGAAGGCTGATGCATTCCACGTGATAAATACATCGTTTCAGATCGATCAAACTTAAGCACAAACTCAACTACCATTCCTTATCAAAGGGTATGGTTAACACAAGCCTGATGTTTGGGGTTAAGGCCTGATGTTTGGAGGTAAAGCCAGATGTTTGGAGGTAAAGCCAGATGTTTGGAGGTAAAGCCAGATGTTTGGAGGTAAAGCCGGATGTAGAGGTGCTTTGTCCCTCAAGCTCAACAATAGAAACCCTGTTTTAAAGCACTAAAATATGAGGATCAGAGTAGACGGCCCCTTTGATGACAAAAGGGTGAATTTCAATTCAAACTAATTGTAGCTCAGTCTGTTTTTTTGATGACTCGTGGTAGCAGGCATCTTTGCACAAACCTTGTTTTAAATTAAAATTATAAGACTATTTTTAAATTAACCACATGTTTATCCTCTACATGTTTTCCAAGGGATGTAAATATGTTCTGTAACTTTATATGATTGTTTTGTTTATTAAAATATTTTTAAGCTTCTGTAGATTGCACGTTGCGTTTCTCTTTCCTCTCTCAATTTCTCATCTGCAGCAGAAACAATAAATGTTCTCAATTGATAAAATGGCCATACTACAGGTGGGTTAAATACTTCATTTCCCATCAGACATTGTTACAAAAAATTTGACGTTGCAGCCAAGGCCTCGTCAGGGTAGACGTCAGGCAGCATTTCCATCCATTACAGCACCCAGACCAGCATGTGCAGTTCAGACGTAGGTGTGTCACCAACAGCCCAGCCCAGGTGACGTGCAGGACAGGACAGGTGTATCAGATCCACAGTCTGGGGCTCCCACCCAGTGACGTAGAGCAGTGGTCCCCAACCCTGTTCCTGGAGATCTACCGTCCTGTAGGTTTTCACTCCAACCCTAACAAAGCGCACCTCATTCAACTGCTAGAGATCTCATTGAGCTGCTAATTAGTGGAACCAGGTGTGCCAAAATAGGATTGAAATTAAAACCTACAGGACAGTAGATCTCCAGGAACAGGGTTGGGGACCACTGACGCAGAGTATCAGCGTTTCTGTTGCTATGACGCACTCCCCACCGGGGCCAGGTTAACGTAGCTCTTCATGGGGGGGAGGGGCTTAATCTTGCGCCCAGCCCATCCGCCTTTCCTCTGCCACAGCCCACTGGATGGCCTTTTGCCAAGCCAACGATTGCGGCCGGCCTTGCCAATGATGCGCTTGTTGTGGTTGATGTTGGACACGCGGCCCACAGTGGCCATGCAGGTCTCCAACACCTGGGGGCAGCAGAGAGCCATGTAAATATTTCTCTCAGCACCCAACTGAAATTGATTATTTTTGTTCATAGCAGCACAACAGACACTAGTTACCCTATTGGGCGATTGAGTGTTTGGTTCACTAGTTATCCTATTGGGCGATTGAGCTTTTGGTTCACTAGTTACCCTATTGGGTGAATTAGTGTTTGGTTTATGAAAGAGACGGAGATGGACATGTGCTCTTACCTGGATCTGATGTTTGGAAGGAAGCTGCACGACGGCGGTTCCGTTCACCTTCCTCAGGAGCACGCCACAGGTTCCTGTGTCATCATAAAACCCAGGTGAGCACCACACAGTGCGAGAGAAACCAGCACAGACAGTACACAGGTGACACACACCTGCGTCATTTTACCTGCATTTAACTATCACCTTTACCTGTGTTTTTAGCTACAGACACACACACTTTACCTGCGTTTAGCTACAGACACACACTTTACCTGCGTTTAGCTACAGACAAACACACACTACCTGCGTTTAGCTACAGACACACACTTTACCTGCGTTTAGCTACAGACACGCACTTTACCTGCGTTTAGCTACACACACACACTTTACCTGCGTTTAGCTACACACACACACACTTTACCTGCGTTTAGCTACAGACACACTTTACCTGCGTTTAGCTACACACACTTTACCTGCGTTTAGCTACAGACACACACACACTTTACCTGCGTTTAGCTACAGACACACACACACTTTACCTGCGTTTAGCTACAGACACACACACACTTTACCTGCGTTTAGCTACAGACACACACTTTACCTGCGTTTAGCTACAGACACACACACACTTTACCTGCGTTTAGCTACAGACACACACACACTTTACCTGCAGCGCGGATGTACTGGGCACCTTTCCCAGGTTGCAGCTCCAGGTTGTTGAGCAGCGTGCCCACAGGCAGCGCCCCCAGGGCATACGAGTCCCCCTCATTGGCTGAAACTGGAGGACAAGATCAAACATCAGATTCCTACTAACAGGTAAGTACTCTATTCCCAACGGGTATGTACTCTATTCACAGCGGGCACGTACGGGTATGTACTCTATTCCCAGCGGGCACGTACGGGTATGTACTCTATTCCCAGCGGGCACGTACGGGTATGTACTCTATTCCCAGCGGGCACGTACGGGTATGTACTCTATTCCCAGCGGGCACGTACGGCTATGTACTCCATTCCCAGCGGGCACGTACGGGTATGTACTCCATTCCCAGCGGGCACGTACGGCTATGTACTCTATTCCCAGCGGGCACGTACGGCTATGTACTCTATTCCCAGCGGGCACGTACGGGTATGTACTCTATTCCCAGCGGGCACGTACGGGTATGTACTCTATTCCCAGCGGGCACGTACGGGTATGTACTCCATTCCCAGCGGGCACGTACGGGTATGTACTCCATTCCCAGCGGGCACGTACGGGTATGTACTCTATTCCCAGCGGGCACGTACGGCTATGTACTCCATTCCCAGCGGGCACGTACGGGTATGTACTCTATTCCCAGCGGGCACGTACGGGTATGTACTCCATTCCCAGCGGGCACGTACGGGTATGTACTCCATTCCCAGCGGGCACGTACGGGTATGTACTCCATTCCCAGCGGGCACGTACGGGTATGTACTCCATTCCCAGCGGGCACGTACGGGTATGTACTCCATTCCCAGCGGGCACGTACGGGTATGTACTCTATTCCCAGCGGGCACGTACGGGTATGTACTCTATTCCCAGCGGGCACGTACGGGTATGTACTCTATTCCCAGCGGGCACGTACGGGTATGTACTCTATTCCCAGCGGGCACGTACGGGTATGTACTCCATTCCCAGCGGGCACGTACGGGTATGTACTCTATTCCCAGCGGGCACGTACGGGTATGTACTCTATTCCCAGCGGGCACGTACGGGTATGTACTCCATTCCCAGCGGGCACGTACGGGTATGTACTCTATTCCCAGCGGGCACGTACGGGTATGTACTCTATTCCCAGCGGGCACGTACGGGTATGTACTCTATTCCCAGCGGGCACGTACGGGTATGTACTCTATTCCCAGCGGGCACGTACGGCTATGTACTCCATTCCCAGCGGGCACGTACGGGTATGTACTCCATTCCCAGCGGGCACGTACGGGTATGTACTCTATTCCCAGCGGGCACGTACGGGTATGTACTCTATTCCCAGCGGGCACGTACGGGTATGTACTCCATTCCCAGCGGGCACGTACGGGTATGTACTCTATTCCCAGCGGGCACGTACGGGTATGTACTCTATTCCCAGCGGGCACGTACGGGTATGTACTCTATTCCCAGCGGGCACGTACGGGTATGTACTCTATTCCCAGCTGCTAAAGGGGGGCTCCTCACAGAGAGCCAGTCTGTTTCCACACTTGTGCTGCCGTGTAACCAAAACGGGCATCTACTCAGAAAAGATTCTTCCCTTCCGTAGGCTACGGGACTTTCGGTTATAACATTGTTACAGCAAATAACAGAATACAAACTAATTTGGGATTGCTATAACCTGGGGTTATTACAGGGCATTTAACTGTAGGTGAAAGACACCGGACTCTTTACTGATTTGGACGGGACTAAAATAACGGAGATGGTACGGTAATAATTACATTACCCCACCGCCCCCCGTAAAACTTTCTGCTGTTCCGAACCATAAAGTCAAAACTAACGTAACAGCCCAAGCTTTTTGTGTACTGTTACACTCTAACTGGGTAGGCTACCCAATAAGCCCAGTCTGGACTTTTCACATATTTCATAATATTTCTTCAACTAGTTTTTTAATTTTTTTTATTTTATTTGTTAAGTTTCAAAATTAAATCATAAGCCTTGAAGTGAGAGATTTATCTTTCACTTTTGACAAGTCATTTCTTTTGGAGTTAATTTTCATATGTACATTTATTTTTTTATCATCTTACACCAAACACAATTTTGGAAACAACCGTGCGAAAATGCTGAACGACATTGCACTTACAGCACCCTGACACTAGGTGACAGATATGAAGGGATAGTGCAGTCGAGTAGGATGTGGAAGCTTCCAGAATTCATTTCAAACAGACATTGTTTTTATTTATTTCGTGTTGAAAATCACCTTTCATGAATGATATGACAGACTGTCATTGTATTCTGAAAGAATATAATTGTTACGTGATGCGGATGGAAGGTCCGGTGCTGCTTAGAGTGTGGCTCCTCTGGGGAAACATACCTGCCATACGGCCGATGGTGCCAGAGGTTGTGATGATGTCACCGACCCGCATGTTTTCAGTGGCGATGATCCAGCGTTTGCGGCTGCCCCCTGCCACCAGCGCAATATCTGCAGATCTGCGAACAAGAGGATCCAATGATCCTGTCTTTACTGCATCTCAAACCAGCACGTTCACCAATCCTGTCTTTACCTGTATCTCAAACCATCACATCCACTGATCCTGTCCTTACCTGTATCTCAAACCACCACATGCACGATCCTGTCTTTACCTGTATCTCAAACCATCACATCCACTGATCCTGTCCTTACCTGTATCTCAAACCACCACATGCACGATCCTGTCTTTACCTGTATCTCAAACCACCACATCCACTGATCTGGTCTTTACCTGCGTCTGAAATCATCACATGCGCTGATCTGGACTGTGTCCAAATCAGCAGCCTTCCATACTATTAGGGTAGGCTTGTTGAGTAGACAGGATGAGAAAGTCGTTAAGTAGGCAATATTTTCTCTAAATATAGTGTACTTAAAAACCCCGTATGATACATTTACTTCCGGGGTTTCGCTGAGTGTATTCGGGAGCACACTTTTCAAGAAGTACACAAACATTTGGTCGCATAAATATGACGTGCAGCTTCGCTAACGTTTTCCTTTAATAACAACAAAAACAACACGTGACATGGCCTCACAAGGGTGGGACATCTTACGACACTTCCACAGTATGGTTGGAAAATAGTATTGAGGATATTTTTTTTGCACACTGCAAATAGTGGCTAAACAGTGCACATTAAACGGCACACTTCTGCCAGTACACTGTACACAGGGCACAGGACGCAGTAGATAGGGTTCTGATTCGGGACACAGCCCTAGTCTTTTCCTGCATCTCAAATCACCACATCTACCAATCTAGTCTTTTCCTGCGTCTCAAATAATCATAATGCTATGAGGCCCGTCTTCCTCAGAACACATCATCCCTGTGCTTTCTCCGTACAAACTTCAGTCAAGGGGAAATAAAACAGGCAGGACCCTCACCTGCAAGGGTCATATCGCACCTCGACGACCTTCTCCTGAAAACTCTGCTTCTCTTCTGCCTTTTCAAAGCTGAGGCGCTGGAAGTCCACAATGCGGTATTTCTGCTTGTGGCCCCCACCGATGCCAGAGGTACGCAGCTTGCCTACAGCCGGGGGGAAGGGGGCACTGCTTTACCTATCAGGACCACCAAACCCAGCTCAATATACCGCATACCGTGTGTGCAGCTTCGTGTACCTGTGTGATCTCTGCCTCCAGTCTTCTTCTTGCCAATTGGTCGGATGGTGTATTTGGCCCTCTGTTTCCAAAATCTATTGTTCTGCGCCAGGGGAACCGCTGTGAGAAACCCGCGCCATTGCATCGGTGTGGCGCTCAGCTTTGCGGGCGTCGGGTGGCCGCGGCTGACCACAGACCCGGCCTGTGTACAAATGACAGAATCGAATCATTTTGTGTATGTGAATCAGCACAACACGCCCACACCTCAACGTGCAAGCTGTCAGGAGTAAGGGCCATGATACATAGGCAATGTTTTAGGCAATGTAGATGGCCTACAATATTGGCGACATTAAGGATGGAGATAAGCAAATAGGAAAAGAATCATGGTTCTAAGAAAATATGGTATGGTAAAAAATTATTATAATAATAATAAATAAAATAAAATACTATTGGTCACATTTGTGGGAACAATTGTCCTTTTTCTCTGCCTCAAAAAGTTGCCTGTGTATCATAACCTTAACGATGTCCGGACGCGCGTTGCTACCGGTGAGGGGAGACGGGCAGCCAGGAAGCCGCCTTGGGAAACACTGCAGACTGGAGCTAGTGACAGGGATCGCAAAGCCCGGGACAGCGCCGACACAGCCATGGTACTCCTCACGTCTGGACCCGAGTCTAGGAAATGAACACAGACAAAACGGACCATTAATTTCCGGCAAGTCCTGTATGAAATCAATCGCGAAAAAATAAAAATAGCTGGCGAGTTTCCGATTCCAGCACAGGATAGTGACTGGGTAGTTGCTTGCTGGCCAGCAGCGAGCCTCATTTGCTGGCCAGCCAGCTACCTAGACAACCATAAAAATACAGTATCTGTATTTACGCGGTACAGTATCTCAGCAACACTAGCTAGCTAACAATACCGTGCTTACAACAACGCATAGTCTATACATCACATCAGATTTGCTGGCAATATAACGTTAGGGAGCTGGCCAGCTGATCAGAGTTAGCCATCTGGCTAGCAAGCGACCGTTAACTCACCCTCTGTCTCAAAATTAGATTTCCTTATACCACTATAATTACATGCACAATATGGGAGGACCACCTCCCATACACAATAGTGAGCTATAATTTATCATTTACCTGTGCAAATAAGTCAACTTTGCTCTAGTATTTTTCCTGTAGGTCACAGATCCTCATGACGCACGCTCTGTCCCACAATGATGACGTTTACATCGCGTCTGGCACGGTTTTTATTTTAATGCGTCCACCACGGTTTTGGTGCAGAAATGCATGTTGCACTCACGCAATTTTGTTCTGCTTTTAGTTTACAGATCACATCAAAAGATGAGTGAAGTCAGAAATGGGACTTTTGAAAGATGAATATTTACTGTTTAAATCAAATATAGATCCAGTTACATTGAAAAGGATGGAAACAAAAAGATTAGCAAAATCTATGAAGACTTTTGAAAGAATATGTTGATGTGCCGTAGTTTTACAACCTAAATATATAAGTGCCATTATACATAGTGAGTAGAACACGTATAATAGTGAAAATTATTGAAAGTTACATGGCAAGTTTTGCCAAACAATAGTTTATCATTTTAATTGCGTTCAACTCAACATCAAAGTGAGGTAAGTGGGTCACTTTGTGTCAAATCGTTCTTTAAACTATCAAATTGAGTCAATACCAACTCAAATTATAAATTTTTCATTTAATTAGGGCCTTATCAACATTCTTATGGTGAAATAATGTTTTAATTTGTTTCGAAATAAATGCTATATATCTTTAAACACCACCTGACACCCATTGTTACTGAAGTGTAACTTTCAGGTTGAGTGGGACACTTTTGCAGACAAAGTGGGACATTAGTCTATTTTATCATTAAAAAGCATTAGGCCTATTGTGTATGTGATAAAAAAAAAAAAAAATGTTTATTCATATAAACTCTGTGGTCAGGCTTGGAGTGGAAACGTCACAGGAAATTACATCTCTATTCATGAGAAACATCCCTGTAGTTCTGAAACTTATGGAAGAGTAATGATCCCAATGTGATTATGTATAAGAAAGGAGATGGGGGTGACTTTATCCACGAGGCTAATTGTAAGAAAGTGAAATATGAAGTACATATTTAGGTATTTATTAACCTTAATAACTAAGAAATAATAACAATGTATTATATGTATTTTTTCTGCATCTTTATTCATGAAATGTTTTCTCTTTGCTGTTTTTCATTTGCAAGTAGTGTCCCACATTACCTGAAACACACTGTCCCACTTTATCTAACAGGTTAAGTGGGTCAGAACTGTAAATTTTATTTGCATAAAATCTGATAAGAATATATACCAATTTTCATTATATGTTAATACTTTGCCAAAAGTAATTCATTTTAAGACTGAAGTTAGATTTTTACATAATAATTGACAGAATGTTAGCCTTATCATTCTAAAACAATTTATTTGTCAGCATGCTTACCATGAACTTTCATGTGCCAGGCAATGTGAAAATTAACAATACGCCCACAACTATGATGGCACACCAAAAAAAAAACTTTATTTAATGTGAAGTATACATTGAAAAATAACACAATAACAATTGTTGTGATTGGCTTGCCAAATTGACACTGTAAAGTATAGCCACAAGCTCAAGTGTCCCACTCAACCTGATATCCCACATAACCTGAATCCACCCTATCTGACTCAGCTGTTTTTTAAATATTTTTATTGATGTAATCAGAATACATTTTCACAATAACAAAATTCACATATTTTTTAACATACAATTACTGGTAGTAACAATTCAACCTTTGTCGACAAGTAATAAAATGACGTCATCTACACGGGGTGCAAAGACTGCCGGGAACATCACATCGCACCAAGCGCCACCTTGGATTTAAAGGGGCCGCTGCGGCTAGCGAGCGACAAAGGGTCGGGTAGTGTGAGTGTGGGTTTAGAGTTACATTTTTTGGAAAAGTTGTTGATGTCTATTGCAAAATTTGTGTTAGTCTGTTCATAATTGGTGTATCTGTGCTAAAGCCAGAAAAATCGCTCAGACCCGGCGCAGCGGCCGCGCCAGCTGCACCGGACCAGAGAGGTGAAGTTGCCAGATGTGGTTTTCAATTTCTGGGCTCTTCATTATCACGGAGACCGGCGTGTAAAGCGTAACATAATCAGCCCGGCGGAGAATACTGGGGTATGCTATTATGACATATATATATAGCTATCTATACTGTTGTATCAAGTTAACTCGGTAGCTGCCTAGCCGACGTATTTGCCGTTAACTGTTTGTGTTACTGTGTTCCCAGCGCTAACAGGTTAGTTAACGTTAGCGCGTTAAAGTCTCACAGCGTTAGCGAGGATGCAGGCTACTGTGTTAACCTGTGTTACCCGACCTACCACCATAGCTAACTTAACGAATAGTGTTCCTGATTTCTGTTTGCCTGGCGTTATTTAGCCCCATATAGGAATGACAGTGTGTCCAGTCCAATGTGTGATCATTAAGATTAATTATTTATACAACGTTAACTAACATTGTCACTGTAACTCTAGCCAACTAGTTCGTAGTGTCATAAATCGGAAACATTTTCAGTAATAAATCCCCCAACAAGTAGCTTAAAGGGTAGGCCCACTTGAGGCAAATCCATGCAGGATCAAGGTAACATTTCAAGGAAAATATTTTTTTTCGTATTGCTCTGTAATATGAAAACGATTAGATCCGCTGTTAAATATGCTTTATATTTCTTTTTCCTCTTTCGTGTTGATATGTGAAAGTGGGTTTGGGCTTAATGTGAATAATTAAGTCAAAGTGTTCGAACAAGATCCCTGTTGTAGAGCAAGTCTTTGTGATTACAATGAGACCAATATATTGTTTTTTAATTCATTTATTATTTACAGTGGTCAAACTGTAGGCCTTGAACGTAGAGGTGGGTAGGCCAACAGTGGAGTGAAAATGGGCGCACGGTGTCCATAATTTTGTTAATGATGGTTTATGGTTTTTCTTTTCTTTTCAGAAGTATATCAATGGTAATTACTCCAAGGGTGTAACATTATGGGTGTCAAATATCAGAAAGATCTGAGAGGTCAAGATTGAAAAGGAGCCATTTTCCACAGAATTACCTGAGGTCTAGTGCATTGTGGTCAATGTTGCTCTAAACAGGGTGAGCTCTGTGTGGGGAAAACAGTTCACCTGTCTGGGCATCGTTGCTGTGTGTTATCCATACCAGTATACCGTCTTTTCCTTGTCATATCAATCATGATTGAACCAAATCAACTTCCCTCTACTCTGCAGTCTTGTGTGTGTCTAATGTGACTTTAGGGGTTTATTGTGTAAGGTTTTTATGGTTTTATGTTTCCCGTAGCTACAGTGTGCTTTGCGTTCCCGGGGCGCTGTTCTTACTTGTACTTTGCTCTTTCTCTTGCATGGAATGGTCACATGACACAGTCAGTTAACATGTTATGATTTTGATGATCTCTTGCATCATTCAGCTCTTTCAGCTCCAAAGGTTACACACACAGGGTATTTATTTATTTTTTTAATGTTCGTGACTGTTCTGAAAGGTCTCCATGGTGACAGGCGTGGCTTTGTGTTATTCACGTAGTTCTGAAAACGGGGGAACCCAAGGCAAAGCAGGTCTAATGCCCTCCTTGCTACTCTGTAAATTATCTCGCTGCATTCATCTAAGAACCTCTGCCCAGTAACCTGACTTAATGTGAGGCTGGTCCAGTCATACAGGATGAGTATATCGAGGGTAATGCATGTTAAAGACCGTTAAAGGGTCCTCGCTGCTATGGACAAACTGAATTGGTCTGTTGGTTCACTTCAGTCTGTGTCTAATGGATAAGGTTAATATGCATGGATATCAGGGATCTGCTAATCTGATTTTGACCACATGGTACTGAAGGTCATATAATGAGCTTCATATCTGATGGTATCCTTCATGAAAATACACCGGATACTTCTGTTACTTGGACTCTTTGTCAAATATAATTATGCTGCTGCAGCAGAGATGGTAATATTGTACAGTCAGCGCTGAATAATATTGCACTTTCACAGTCAGGCCTTCATTATCATCATCATCCACCTCCTCTCGCTGAGTGTGGCCTGATTCTGGCTCCTGTGTGAGTGGGACAGACAGGCTGCATTTAGCTGGCCTGGGTTTAGCTGGCCTGGGTTTAGCTGGCCTGCGTTTAGCTGCTTCTGTGCTTCTCCGTCTGTGTGAGTGTCTTGTCCTGTGCTTTGAGAGCGTGCGCTTGGTCTGCTGACCTGATCTGACCCCACAGACAGCACTGCACAAAAATGCGCTGACCACGCTGACCCTTTTTAACCTGGACTGCTCAGATTGTTCTGATATTTCACACCCATAATGTAACCATGGAGCATGGCCATTGTTAGACAAAAACACAAACCATTATTAAGAGGGACATTTTAACCATTTTAACTTTTAACACTTTAGCCTACCCGCCTCTAATTTCAAGACCTACAGCTTGACAATCGTAAATGGTAAAAACAATATCTTGCTCTCATTGTAATCACAAAGACTTGCTCTACCAACATGGGTCATGTTTGGAAACTTTGACCTCATTCTTTTCATTAATTAATTAAGATTTAAAATGAATAATGTAATTATTTCAAAACAATTTTGAAAGGGTAACTACACCCACTGTTTCAGCCTCTCTCCACCCACAAAACAATTTTGAAAAATACTTTGTGGTGTGAGCGAGGGAGAGGGGTGGGGGCAGAGGTGCTGCCATCGTCATTTGCATTAATGAACGTAGCTACATTGTCCCAATGATTTCGTATAACTCGGATGAAACTGTCAAACTAGACGTTGCACATCAAATATGAATCAAGATTCAGCAACTGCATGGTCTATTTCTCACCTCAGATATGTTCAGAAGCATATTTTAGTGGACTATTTAGGTAGAATAAGAGAGTTCATGAACAGGACGCAAAATTGGGGCGGGGGCAGTGTGGGGAGCAGAAAGGAACCGTTAAGGGCAGCACAAAGACGCTTTTCTACCAGTTTCTCCTGATTTATGTTATTATGTCAGAATGGATGAATACGTTTCATTATAAGGTAGGCATACAAACACGTTTACAGCTAAAAAGGGTGTAGTTGCCCTCAATTTTCAGTATGTTTTTCTATGCAGTCCGACATACAATTTCCAATTTACAGAGTGGGATCTCTTGTGCTGTTTATTTTACAGTACTATTAGAAGGGGTGACTGGCTGGTTACAGCAGGAGTGCATAGTTCTGTTCCTGGCTCTATAAACTACGCTGGTTCACTCCTGTACTTGAGCACAGTAAAATCTTTAGGATACACTTGCAGTCTGCAGCTGTAACTGGTGCTTAATATACAAATTTCAGCTCAAGATATGATTGAGCTGATGAAATAATCAAGTGCAGAAGTCAAGGCACAAAATCCTGAAATGTATGTTTGGGGCTGCGTGTTTAGGGGCTGCGTGCTGCGTGTTTAGGGGCTGCGTGTTGCATGTTTGGGGCTGCGTGTTTAGGGGCTGCGTGTTGCATGTTTGGGGCTGCGTGTTTAGGGGCTGCGTGTTGCATGTTTGGGGACACACTGCTCACCCTGTTTTCTGTGCTTGCTGCAGGCGGCTCTGCGGTAGAAGATGTCCGCCATGGTTTACCCGTCGCGGGAGAAGCTCTCCCAGGAGGAGATCATCTCCAACACCAAGCTGGTGATCCAGGGTCTGGAGGCCCTGAAGAGCGAACACAACTGCATCCTGCACAGCCTGCTGGAGACCATCAAGTGCCTGAAGAAGGATGAGGAGGCCAGCCTGGTGCACGAGAAGTCCAACCTGCTGCGCAAGTCCGTGGAGATGATCGAGCTGGGCCTGGGGGAGGCGCAGGTACGCTGGAGACCCGCCTCCTCTGTGTGCTGCTGGGCGTGGCTGGGAGTTTCTTTTCTGGTGTGGCTTTTCAGGGGGGCATTGCGCAAAGCAGGATTACTGAGTTAGCTGGATAACTGCACTGAGTTAGCTGGATAACTGCACAGAGTAAAACCCTGAGTTAGCTGGATAACTGCACTGAGTTAGCTGGATAACTGCACTGAGTTAGCTGGATAACTGCACCGAGTAAAACCCTGAGTTAGCTGGATAACTGCACTGAGTTAGCTGGATAACTGCACTGAGTTAGCTGGATAACTGCACAGAGTAAAACCCTGAGTTAGCTGGATAACTGCACTTAGTTAGCTGGATAACTGCACTGACTAAAACCCAAAACGGCTCTTTTTAGTTTCAGATTAGGGAGGGTTCCGGGTTTTACTCAGTGAAGGTATCCAGCTAACTAAGTAATCCTGCTTTGTGAAATACCCCCCAGGTCTCTTTAATGGGTGGACTCGTTTTGCACGTGTGAGGCCCCCCAACCATGGGGGTGTTCTGTACTTGTTTTGCACAAAAAGAGGCCACCGGGCGTCGCCACTTTGCCCGCTAAAAACACAAGGTGAAAGTCGGGTGAAGCCTGTGAAACACTAACAAGGGGTTCCAAATGAGCCGTGCTGGTTTTTGGATCTTTTAATTTTCTTATGATGCACGCTGCCTATTAGGGCGCACGTTTATACTTGATTCCAGCAGCGAGCTTCTCCCTCGCCCGCTACGTGATGCGGGATAGCCCGACATGGTCAAAACTCACTGATCCGATTGCAGTCGAGGAACTTTTACTCTAATTAAAAGGACCATTATGCGGTGATGTGACTAATTTTAAACTAATTTGGTAGTTTTATTATTAGTTAATATGGAACTTGATTCTACATGAGGGGTGGGCAACTCGCGGGCCGGTGTGTATGCAGGTTTAACTCCAGGCCTCGCGGGCCGGTGTGTATGCAGGTTTAACTCCCGGCCTCGCGGGCCGGTGTGTATGCAGGTTTAACTCCAGGCCTCGCGGGCCGGTGTGTATGCAGGTTTAACTCCAGGCCTCGCGGGCCGGTGTGTATGCAGGTTTAACTCCCGGCCTCGCGGGCCGGTGTGTATGCAGGTTTAACTCCAGGCCTCGCGGGCCGGTGTGTATGCAGGTTTAACTCCAGGTCTCGCGGGCCGGTGTGTATGCAGGTTTAACTCCCGGCCTCGCGGGCCGGTGTGTATGCAGGTTTAACTCCAGGCCTCGTGGGCCAGTGTGTGTGCAGGTTTAACTCCAGGCCTTGTGGGCCAGTGTGTATGCAGGTTTAACTCCAGGCCTCGTGGGCCAGTGTGTATGCAGGTTTAACTCCAGGCCTTGTGGGCCAGTGTGTATGCAGGTTTAACTCCAGGCCTCGTGGGCCAGTGTGTGTGCAGGTTTAACTCCAGGTCTCGCGGGCCGGTGTGTATGCAGGTTTAACTCCCGGCCTCGCGGGCCGGTGTGTATGCAGGTTTAACTCCAGGTCTCGCGGGCCGGTGTGTATGCAGGTTTAACTCCAGGCCTCGCGGGCCGGTGTGTATGCAGGTTTAACTCCAGGCCTCGCGGGCCGGTGTGTATGCAGGTTTAACTCCAGGCCTCGCGGGCCGGTGTGTATGCAGGTTTAACTCCAGGCCTCGCGGGCCGGTGTGTATGCAGGTTTAACTCCAGGCCTCGCGGGCCGGTGTGTATGCAGGTTTAACTCCAGGCCTCGCGGGCCGGTGTGTATGCAGGTTTTTGCTGCCACCAGTTGCCCTGGCTCAATCAGCTAATTGGCTAATTATTAGGGGTGGGACAATTCAATCCCATAACGATTCGATTCGATTACGATTCTTTAGGAAAAGGTTCGATGTATCATAACATCCTACATTTGACCACGATTCGATTCGATAAGATTCGGTTTGATTAATTTTGATACTTTAAAAAAATTTAATCGGTATGCGAATGTGATTTGATACCGATAGTCAGCAGTAATTAAATATTCAATTAGAACCTTACGCCAAGTTCACAGAATTATGTTTATTGTTAAGGCATGCCATACATTTTGCAGCTGTCTGCAGCAAATAATGCAGCAATAAACATGACTAACAGTGTATTTTCTAAAGTTGCACTATTGAGGTTATTGTTTTTCAAACAGTGTCAGACATGGTACCCTAATACATTTACTTTATTTACAAAATGAAAATGGCAAAATGTATAACAATTACTAAACTGGGCCAAGAAAAATTAAATAGCCTATAGGTTAGTGTCATGCATAGTACTTTCCTAAATCTTAGTAGGATCTAGACCTTCGGTGGAGCAAGATGCCCATCCATCCGTAGTTAATGCTACTCTCGTAGCATTTTGCAAGGAGTCAAACAGTTTTCTTCACCTCTTCATACAGAGCAGGTATACATTTTTCACTAAAATGTTTTCTGCATGGTATGGTGTATCTAGGTTCCACGACATTCATTAAATGAATCGGACAGTTAACGTAGTAATAATTAATTATACGTAAGACATTGGAAATAGTCTTACTATTTTTGTTTTTTGTCTCTAACGTCTACTTGATTTTGAATAGAAAATGGTTTAAATTTAAATATCAGAAAGCACTTTACAATTAACTGTCTGGACACGGTATGTGTATAAAAACTAATGAAAACAATTATACAAAAAAATAGAACTGTTTGGCCATTTCTCCAGGAAACTCAGGGGAAGTGTCAATGACTCCCGAGTTTAGCTTGCTAACCCGCTTGCTGTCCTTCACGTCAATGGTGTGTCGTCGGCTCAAATGGTTTATCATGTTTGCGGTGTTGCCTGTGTATCTGATTTCTACTTGGCAGATCTTGCATATTGCAGCGGTTTTGTCAAGTACACCCTCCTTCTTTCTAAACCTGAAATGCTTCCATACCACTGATTTTCTGTTCGGAACATTCGTAAGTTTCTGTCTCTTTTGTCGCACTCAGCGAGCACGCAGCTAGCCATTTCGCTCAGATCTTTCCGTCTCATTGTCGCTTGATTCCCGCCTTGTCCCTGCTTTCAACTCACGCTTACGTGGATTGAAGCTGGTCAAAACAGTTTTAAAAGTAGTCGTGTCTCAGAAATATACATTTTAAATAATGAAATGAATATTTCAAAAAAAATAAATGAATACATTTAAAATGCGATATTAATCGATGCTTATCAATTCTAATCTTACAGATCGATGCAGTTGTATTTACACATTCAGATCGATGCATCGCGATGCACTTGTCACCCCCACTAATATTATACACACCACACGATTCAAAATTAAATTATATAAACAAAAAACAGCACATGCAGACAGGCACAATATTCATCTCAGCTGCTTATTCATATCACGGAATGTAGAAATAATATTGGATGTAAATGATGATTGCTAAATTAAAAAAATTAAGTTAATCTGAAATCCAGAAAGATACGGCCCGCCTTGTTCTACATTATGATTGTACAAGTTGAACTTCTTTAATAATCCTTGATTATTTTATAGACTTTATAGAGTCTATATTAAACTGGGCCTTATGAGGCAGAATTTCCACACTAAGGTTTATGTCAGCCTGAGGGGAAAAACATAATGTGTGTCATGTCCGTTCAGGGGCTATTTCCAGAGTGTGTGTGTGTGTGTGTGTGTGTGTGTGTGTGTGTGTGAGTGCGTGTGTGTGTGTGTGTGTGTGTGTGTGTGTGTGTGTGTGTGAGTGCGTGTGTGTGTGTGTGTGTGTGTGAATGGCACCTCATGAGTCACTGCTAAACTGCAAGGTGGATTTTTGTCCACTGTCCAGAGTGTCGGTCGGTGATCGTGAGACCGTGGGTCTGTAACCGCTAACGGTGTGTGTGTGGGTCTGTAACCGCTGACTGTGTGTGAGACCGTGGGTCTGTAACCGCTAACGGTGTGTGTGTGAGACCGTGGGTCTGTAACCGCTAACGGTGTGTGAGACAGTGGGTCTGTAACCGCTAACGGTGTGTGTGTGACCGTGGGTCTGTAACCGCTAACGGTGTGTGTGTGTGTGTGTGTGTGTGTGTGTGTGTGTGTGTGAGACCGTGGGTCTGTAACCCCTAACGGTGTGTGTGTGTGTGTGTGTGTGTGTGTGTGTGTGTGACCGTGGGTCTGTAACCGCTAACGGTGTGTGTGTGGGTCTGTAACCGCTGATGGTGTGTGTGTGTGTGTGACCGTGGGTCTGTAACCGCTAACGGTGTGTGTGTGGGTCTGTAACCGCTGATGGTGTGTGTGTGTGTGTGTGTGTGTGTGACCGTGGGTCTGTAACCGCTAACGGTGTGTGTGGGTCTGTAACCGCTGATGGTGTGTGTGTGTGTGTGTGTGTGTGTGTGTGTGTGTGTGTGTGTGACCGTGGGTCTGTAACCGCTAACGGTGTGTGTGTGGGTCTGTAACCGCTGACTGTGTGTGAGACAGTGGGTCTGTAACCGCTAACGGTGTGTGTGAGACCGTGGGTCTGTAACCGCTAACGGTGTGTGTGTGTGTGTGTGTGTGTGTGTGTGAGACCATGGGTCTGTAACCGCTAACGGTGTGTGTGTGTGTGTGTGACCGTGGGTCTGTAACCGCTAACGGTGTGTGTGAGACCGTGGGTCTGTAACCGCTAACGGTGTGTGTGTGTGTGACCGTGGGTCTGTAACCGCTAACGGTGTGTGTGTGTGTGTGTGTGTGTGTGTGTGTGTGTGTGTGTGACCGTGGGTCTGTAACCGCTAACGGTGTGTGTGTGGGTCTGTAACCGCTGATGGTGTGTGTGTGTGTGTGTGTGTGTGTGACCGTGGGTCTGTAACCGCTAACGGTGTGTGTGTGGGTCTGTAACAGATGATGGTGTGTGTGTGTGTGTGTGTACACAGGTGATGATGGCGCTGTCGAGCCACCTGGGCACGGTGGAGTCTGAGAAACAGAAGCTGCGGGCGCAGGTGCGGAGGCTGTGCCAGGAGAACCAATGGCTGCGGGACGAGCTAGCCAACACCCAGCAGAAGCTGCAGAAGAGCGAGCAGGGCGTGGCCCAGCTGGAGGAGGAGAAGAAACACCTGGAGTTCCTCAACCAGCTCAAGAAGTACGACCCGGACGTGTCCCCTACGGTGAGCCCTAACACCCTCCCTAACCAATACCTGCCCCCCTCTCTTACCCTAACATCTCCCGATAGAATCTGAAGACTCCTCCCCCTTTGCCCTTATATGGCTGTCCCCAGATACCAGATACCATCAGATACCCCAGATGTTCCTCTCGGTTCCCTCCGTCTCATTGGTTTGGAGCTGCTGAGCGGTTTAGAGCGGCTTCTCTTGTTTTCATATTTTCAGTAATTTTTAGGACTTATATTCGAATGGAGCAGCAGGTCATGCTCTTCTGTTGTGACTCCTGTAGTGTGTGGGGAGTCATGCACTCTTGTTGTGTGACTCCTGTAGTGTGTGGGGAGTCATGCACTCTTGTTGTGTGACGCCTGTAGTGTGTGAGGAGTCATGCTCTCCTGTTGTGACTTCTGTAGTATGTGGGGAGTCATGCTCTTCTGTTGTGACTCCTGTAGTGTGTGGGGCGTCATGCACTCTTGTTGTGTGACTCCTGTAGTATGTGGGGAGTCATGCACTCCTGTTGTGTGACTCCTGTAGTGTGTGGGGAGTCATGCACTCCTGTTGTGTGACTCCTGTAGTATGTGGGGAGTCATGCACTCCTGTTGTGTGACTCCTGTAGTGTGTGGGGAGTCATGCACTCCTGTAGTATGTGGGGAGTCATGCACTCCTGTTGTGTGACTCCTGTAGTATGTGGGGAGTCATGCACTCCTGTTGTGTGACTCCTGTAGTGTGTGGGGAGTCATGCACTCCTGTTGTGTGACTCCTGTAGTGTGACTCCTGTAGTGTGTGGGGAGTCATGCGCTCTTGTTGTGTGACTCCTGTAGTGTGTGGGGAGTCATGCTCTCCTGTTGTGTGACTCCTGTACTGTGTGGGTGCAGGAGGAGAAAGACGGAGACCAACCGAAGGACAGTCTGGATGACCTGTTTCCCAACGACGATGAGGAGAACAGCCAAGGAAGTAAGAACCCTAGTCAGCATATGTATGAGTCTAACTCTTCTCATGTGTTCCTGCTGTAACAGATTCTCTACCTGCCATCAGAATTGGGTCTGTAATTGTCTCTCTCAACCCTCTCTCTCTCTCTCTCTCTCCTCTCTCCCTCTCTCCTCTCTCTCTCTCTCTCTCTCCCACCCCTCTCTCCTCCCCATCACAGTGCAGCAGCGTAAAAGCGCGGCAGTAGCCGCTGCCCAGCAGGGGGGGTATGAGATCCCACCCCGGCTGCGGACCCTCCATAACCTGGTGATCCAGTACGCCTCCCAGGGCAGGTATGAGGTGGCCGTGCCCCTCTGCAAGCAGGCCCTGGAGGACCTGGAGAAGACCTCCGGCCACGACCACCCAGACGTGGCCACCATGCTCAACATCCTGGCCCTGGTCTACAGGTGTGCCACCTGGAACCAATCGATTCAATGTGATCCACAGGAATCTGCTAACGACTATAGCACAGGGATCAGCTCAGTGCGATAGCGCAGGGATCAGCTCAGTGCGATAGCACAGGGATCAGCTCAGTGCGATAGGACAGGGATCAGCTCACTGCTATAGCACAGGGGTCAGCTGAGTACTATAGCCAGGGATCAGCTCAGTGCTATAGCACAGGGATCAGCTCAGTACTATAGCACAGGGATCAGCTCAGTGCTATAGCACAGGGATCAGCTCGGTACTATATCACAGGGATCAGCTCAGTGCGATAGCACAGGGGTCAGCCGAGTACTATCGCCAGGGATCAGCTCAGTGCTAAAGCACAGATAGCACAGGGATCAGCTCAGTACTATAGCACAGGAATCAGCTCAGTACTAAAGCACAGGGATCAGCTGATTACTATAGCACAGGGATCAGCTGAGTGCTATAGCACAGGGATCAGCTCAGTGCGATGGCACAGAGGTCAGCCGAGTACTATTGCCAGGGATCAGCTCAGTGCTATAGCATAGCATAGGGATCAGCTCAGTGCTATAGCACAGAGATCAGCTGAGTACTATAGCTCAGGGATCAGCTGAGTACTATAGCTCAGGGAAATTGTTAGTTATTGCGTATTGTTTGTTATTGCGTATTGTTTGTTATTGCGTATTGTTTGTTATTGCGTATTGTTAGTATTGCGTATTGTTAGTTATTGCGTATTGTTAGTTATTGCGTATTGTTAGTTATTGCGTATTGTTAGTATTGCGTATTGTTAGTTATTGCGTATTGTTTGTTATTGCGTTTTTCAATGTGACATATTCAGCACTGTTAAAGGACTGATCTGTTTTAGGGATCAGAACAAATACAAGGAGGCGTGCCACCTGCTTCATGATGCCCTTTCTATCCGGGAGAAAACCCTGGGCAATGACAACCCTGCAGTGAGTACCACAACTGCCACACACCTGCACCTGCCTCACACCTGTCGCAAACCGCACCTGCCGCACACCTGTCTCAACCCGCAACTGCCGCACACCTGTCTCAACCCGCAAGTGCCGCACACCTGTCGCAACCCGCAAGTGCCGCACACCTGTCGCAACCCGCAAGTGCCGCACACCTGTCGCAACCCGCAAGTGCCGCACACCTGTCGCAACCCGCAAGTGCCGCACACCTGTCGCAACCCGCAAGTGCCGCACACCTGTCGCAACCCGCAAGTGCCACACACCTGTCGCAACCCGCAAGTGCCACACACCTGTCGCAACCCGCAAGTGCCACGCACCTGTTGCAACCCGCAAGTGCCACGCACCTGTCGCAACCCGCAAGTGCCACACACCTACGCTAAATAACCCCACTGTGCTCTATTCCAGGTTGCGGCTACGCTAAATAACCTCGCCGTGCTCTATGGGAAGAGGGGGAAGCACATCGAGGCAGAACCGCTGTGCAAGAGAGCCTTGGAAATCAGAGAAAAGGTAGGCCACACCCCTGTGCCTCTATTGGGTCAGAGGAGGCCACACCCCTGTGCCTCTATTGGGTCAGAGGAGGCCACACCCCTGTGCCTCTATTGGGTCAGAGGAGGCCACACCCCTGTGCCTCTATTGGGTCAGAGGAGGCCACACCCCTGTGCCTCTATTGGGTCAGAGGAGGCCACACCCCTGTGCCTCTATTGGGTCAGAGGAGGCCACACCCCTGTGCCTCTATTGGGTCAGAGGAGGCCACACTCCTGTGTGTGAGCTGAAACACAGCTGAGGATGACTTTGTCTGGCAGGTGCTGGGTAAGAACCACCCAGATGTGGCCAAGCAGCTGAACAACCTGGCCCTGCTGTGCCAGAACCAGGGCAAGTATGAGGAGGTGGAGTACTACTACTGCAGAGCCCTGGAGATCTATCAGAGCACACTGGGCCCTGACGACCCCAACGTGGACAAAACCAAGAACAACCTGGTGAGGCTCATTGTGAAATGCACAAAACAACACAAACCCCACTGCGTCATCTGTCGCGCTGTAATCAGGAACACAAACCCCACTGCGTCATTTCAGTCAGGCTGTAATCAGGAACACAAACCCCACTGCGTCATTTCAGTCAGACTGTTATCAGGAACACAAACCCCACTGCGTCATTTCAGTCAGACTGTAATCAGGAACACAAACCCCACTGCGTCATTTCAGTCAGACTGTTATCAGGAACACAAACTCCACTGCGTCATTTCAGTCAGACTGTTATCAGGAACACAAACTCCACTGCGTCATTTCAGTCAGACTGTTATCAGGAACACAAACTCCACTGCGTCATTTCAGTCAGACTGTAATCAGGAACACAAACTCCACTGCGTCATTTCAGTCAGACTGTAATCAGGAACACAAACTCCACTGCGTCATTTCAGTCAGACTGTTATCAGGAACACAAACTCCACTGCGTCATTTCAGTCAGACTGTTATCAGGAACACAAACCCCACTGCGTCATTTCAGTCAGACTGTTATCAGGAACACAAACCCCACTGCGTCATTTCAGTCAGGCTGTAATCAGGAACACAAACCCCACTGCGTCATTTCAGTCAGACTGTTATCAGGAACACAAACCCCACTGCGTCATTTCAGTCAGACTGTAATCAGGAACACAAACTCCACTGCGTCATTTCAGTCAGACTGTTATCAGGAACAAGGACAAGTTTGGTGCGTGCATATGTACGCGCGTTCATGCATTTGTGTGTCTGCGTGAGTGCATTCGTGCGTGCGTTTGTGCGTTTGTGCGTGCGTGCGTGCGTGCGTGCGTGCGCTCGTGAGCTTTGTGCGTAATTAAGAACGGGGCTTCAGTTCAGACTGAGCTCAATATTATATGCTATTGTTCAAGGTCTCCGTTCTGTTCAGCTGAAAGGATTCTGGAATGTTCCTTTTCCCTCCCGTGCGCAGGCGTCCTGCTACATGAAGCAGGGAAAATACAAAGAAGCAGAGGTTCTGTACAAGGAGATTCTCACCCGAGCCCACGAGAAGGAGTTTGGATCTGTGGACGGTAAGAGGTGCACATTTGGGCTGAAGGTGTATCTGGGGCTGTACCTACACGCTGTGATTGTGCCCAGAGTGATGGGGTGTTTACCCAGCATTCCACAGGAGTGACTGTGCGGGTGAATGTGCAGATCTCCGGGTCTTCCCTTCCGTTTAACTCATTCATTTCCAGAGTGTTCCGGAACACTGGAATCCCTGCAGTGCCAAGCCAATATGGCTGCCAACATTCGAAATATTTAGATTGATCCTGACAATGTTCAAACCTCTCATAAAACACATTAGTTTACTGAATAATTACTTGTAATCATTGGTGATGCGTAATAGTGAAAACAGTTTTCCATCAAAATCAGGTCTGAGATCTGAAGTTGGACACGGCTGTGGACAGTTTGACATTATCTGTTTTAACACTCCACAAGTGCTTTGTATTAATTGAGTAGATGGAAAAACAATAAACTGAACAAACGCATGTGACCTGCTCCAGAAGCGTTGAACAGCTCTGACCCAGAGCCTTGTTTTCTGTGCTGTAGATGTGTAGAGAGCCTGTGCCAACTGTGCTGTAGATGTATCGAGAGCCTCTGTTTCCTGTGCTGTAGATGTATCGAGAGCCTCTGTTTCCTGTGCTGTAGATGTATCGAGAGCCTCTGTTTCCTGTGCTGTAGATGTATCGAGAGCCTCTGTTTCCTGTGCTGTAGATGTATCGAGAGCCTCTGTTTCCTGTGCTGTAGATGTATCGAGAGCCTCTGTTTCCTGTGCTGTAGATGTATCGAGAGCCTCTGTTTCCTGTGCTGTAGATGTATCGAGAGCCTCTGTTTCCTGTGCTGTAGATGTATCGAGAGCCTCTGTTTCCTGTGCTGTAGATGTATCGAGAGCCTCTGTTTCCTGTGCTGTAGATGTATCGAGAGCCTTGTTTCCTGTGCTGTAGATGTATCGAGAGCCTTGTTTCCTGTGCTGTAGATGTGTAGAGAGCCTGTGCTACCTGTGCTGCAGATGTGTAGAGCCTGTGCTACCTGTGCTGCAGATGTGTAGAGAGCCTGTGCTACCTGTGCTGCAGATGTGTAGAGAGCCTGTGCTACCTGTGCTGCAGATGTGTAGAGAGCCTGTGCTACCTGTGCTGCAGATGTGTAGAGAGCCTGTGCTACCTGTGCTGCAGATGTGTAGAGAGCCTGTGCTACCTGTGCTCTAGCTGTGTTTTGACCCTGTCTTCACTTTGTTTACAGATGAAAATAAACCCATTTGGATGCACGCAGAGGAAAGGGAGGAGATGGGCAAAGTAAGTGTGTGTCTGTGTGTGTCTCTGTCTGTGCCTGTTTTTGTGTGTGTGCTGTGTGTCTGTGTGTGTATGTCTCTATCTGTCTGTGTCTCTGTATCTCTGTGATTCTGTCTGTGTGCGTGCGTGCGTGCGTGCATGCGTGCGTGCGTGCGTGTTTCTGACAGCTGTGATCTGTTTCCAGGGAAGACAAAGGGACGGCACACCTTATAGAGAGAATGGCGGCTGGTACAAGGCCTGCAAGGTCAACAGGTGAGGCGGCCGTGGGTTCCATCTTGGCTCTGTGGGGGCCATGCTGGCTCCAGCTGAAGGTGCTGTAACACTGTTGGGTGAAATGTATAGAATGTGATAAATTAGATGCTGGTTCCAAAGAGACTGGTCACATGACCGATAGAGCAGCTCTCCTATCCTGTGCAGAGTAAGTGACGTGTGTGTGTGTGTGTGTGTGTGCGTGTGCGCGTGTGTGTGTGTTCCTGCACAGCCCCAACGTTAACACCACACTGTTGAAACTTGGTGCTCTGTACCGCAATCAGGGTAAAATGGAGGCTGCAGAAACCCTAGAGGCGTGCGCCAGCAGGTCCCGCAAAACAGTGAGTGCCCTGCCCACTGCCACACCTACTATCCACCTGACCCGCCTAGTCTCATTATTACACTGTCACACATCTGCGCGCACACACACATATACGCGCACACACACATACGCACGCACACACTTACATACACACGCACACACTAACACATGCTAATTGCTACACACATTAGCTATGGTAATTCAGCTCTGATGTGTGTGTGTGTGTGTGTGTGTGCTCGCATGTGTGTGTACGCGCGTGTGTACGCGTGTACGTGTGTGTGTGTGTGTGTGTCTGTGTCTGTGCTCGCGTGTGTGTGCATGTGTGTGTGTGTGTGTGTGTGTGTGTGTGTGTGTGTGCAGGTGGTGGAGGCGCTGAAGGATGGAGAGGGAGGCCGCAGGCGGAGCAGCAGTGTGAAATATGAGAGCAACTCCCAGGCCGGGGCGGAAGGGAGCGTTGAGTGGAATGGGGTGAGTACACTTCCTCTTCCTGTTCCCTGCTGGGGGGGCGTGGCAGTACAAGTCTGTACTCTTAGGCCCCGTTCACACTTGCAGTTTGGGGGTAGTTGTGGCAGTTTGGGGGTAGTTGGGCAGTTTGGGGGTAGTAGTAGTAGGGTAGGGCATTGTAAATTAGACTTCCAGAGAGCAGAGACGAGGCCCCTGGCTGTGATATTTGTTCTGTGTGAATGTGCTGCTGATAGAAAATGTATTGTACTTTATCTGACCTGTGCCTGAAGCTCTACATACTGAACGAACACACAATCGCACACGCACGCACACGCACACAATCGCATACACACACGCACACAATCGCACATGCACACACACACACGCACGCACACAATCGCACATGCACACGCACACACTTCTCCAGCCCCTGCTGATAACTGCTACTGAAGAGCATCAGTCTTTTATAAGCACATACTCTGTATATGACTGCAGCACTGCTGGGACACTGCACTTAACCAGAGTATGTGCTTATAACCAGCTTATGTGCTCGTAACCAACGGCACGGTCCTGCAGGTTCCTCCTGTACAACATCAGGAATATGCCCATTGATGGGATAACCTGGTCATTCAGTACATTCATGTACTCAGACTTCATTTTATTGCTGCATAACATTGCTGAGCCTAGACCTGACCAATTGAAGCAACCCCAGATCACAACACTGCCTCCAGAGGCTTGTACAGTGGGCACTATGCATGACGGGTGCAACGGCAATTTTTTTTTGGCCAGGCAGTGTAGATACCTGCTCATAGAAAATGCTAGCCAAACTGCTGTATATCATATCGAGGGGAAGTCGGGCGCATTGTTTTAATAGGCCGTGTGTTCAAGCTAAATAATCGCATTACGCTTAATGCAGCATTTGTTGTCGTTATAGTCCAATTATTTTTGAAAGCTAAAGGTTGTAAATCACATTGAGAAACTGAGATATTATAGTGAGTAGGCTCATTTCAGTTACATGTTATTGCTTGTGTTATTTAAAACATGGTTTGGCGGGTGGGGGGGGGTTTGGTAATTGGTTTTTGAAATGAGCCCCCAAGTGCAAATGTGAAGTCCTTAAAGTATTGTTAAATTTCACAGGGATGGATGTGTGGAGTTTGATGTGTGCTTTATGTCTGTGGTAAGTTCACATATTAAAGTTCCGGCCTCAGCAGTAACTTGCGTGGCTCGGCACTGTGTTTGGTGTTCGAGTAAAATGGAAAAAAGAAGCAGTTGTATAATTTGTATCAGTAAAGTAGAAAGTGAGTGAGTGAGTGAGTGAGTGAGTGAGTGAGTGAGTGAGTGAGTGAGTGAGTGAGTGAGTGAGTGAGTGAGTGAGTGAGTGAGTGAGTGAGTGAGTGAGTGAGTGAGTGAGTGAGTGAGTGAGTGAGTGAGTGAGTGGAACACTGGTGCTTCACCTGTGTGAGTCCCAGTTAGAATATGGGCCAGATGGTGTTCATAAAGGACATGCTGTATGTTTCTCAGTTCTGCTGAAACTTGTACTCTGGTCCATAATTCACATTCCTGTCTGTCACACTGATTACTGCCTCCAGCCTGTCGCTATGAGGTCACTGTCCACAGGGGCGGAGCTTAGAGAGGTGCCGTTCACCTTGTAGCCATTGCTGAGATGTGTGTCATTCTTTAACCTTAGAACAGGGCCGGACACACCTGTTTCAGCCCTGAGTAAGGGCTAAATATTACAGGGACACGTGTGACGTGTGTTTCAGCCCTGAGTAAGGGCTAAATATTACAGGGACACGCGTGACGTGTGTTTCAGCCCTGAGTAAGGGCTAAATATTACAGGGACACGCGTGACGTGTGTTTCAGCCCTGAGTAAGGGCTAAATATTACAGGGACACGCGTGACGTGTGTTTCAGCCCTGAGTAAGGGCTAAATATTACAGGGACACGCGTGACGTGTGTTTCAGCCCTGAGTAAGGGCTAAATATTACAGGGACACGCGTGACGTGTGTTTCAGCCCTGAGTAAGGGCTAAATATTACAGGGACACGCGTGACGTGTGTTTCAGCCCTGAGTAAGGGCTAAATATTACAGGGACACGCGTGACGTGTGTTTCAGCCCTGAGTAAGGGCTAAATATTACAGGGACACGCGTGACGTGTGTTTCAGCCCTGAGTAAGGGCTAAATATTACAGGGACACGCGTGACGTGTGTTTCAGCCCTGAGTAAGGGCTAAATATTACAGGGACACGCGTGACGTGTGTTTCAGCCCTGAGTAAGGGCTAAATATTACAGGGACACGCGTGTTTCAGCCCTGAGTAAATGGCAGCCACACACACAGCTGAACTGTGCAGCGGGTGCAAAAATAAACAGCGGGAAAACAAGTGTGTATTTTCCCTTTGCCAGCCTGTGATCCCTTCACATTTGCCAGTACTGTACACATTTGATTCTTCATTGAGAATGTTGCTCGTTAATAAATGTATTATTCATTTTTTACTTTAATATATGACTATATGAACAGTGCAATGTCTCCACCACCCCACAGGGAAATGGGTTGTCTGCTAGCTTCAGCCATGTGCCCAGGGTAAAGTCACAGTGTTACCACAGCAACAAACCAGCCCTAAAGACAATAACAGCAACAAAACAGCCCTAAGGATAATATTGCAGGAACCTTTGGCTCAGAGGCTTGATAATATCCCGCTATCTGACTGCCTCTGTGTGTACACTGTCTCAGTTTGAGCGTGGGTGCCAGATCTGCCATAGGCAGGTAAAAGAGTGCCCTTAAGAGTGACGTGTGCCACAGGGGTGTTTGGTGGGTTTAAGGGCCGCCGGGTGCTGATCTCGGGGTGTGTCTGTAGGACGGGAGCGGGGCCCTGATGCGGAGCGCCTCCCTGGGGAAGCTACGGGACGTCTTGCGCCGGAGCAGTGAGATCCTGGTGAAGAAACTACAGGGGAATGGGCCCCCGGAAGCCTACAGCACCAAGTATGACTGCTAATGCTACTGCTAATTATTATTAGCACCAAGTACGACTGCTAACGCTACTGCTAATTATTATTAGCACCAAGTACGACTGCTAACTCTACTGCTAATTATTATTAGCACCAAGTACGACTGCTAACGCTACTGCTAATTATTATTAGCACCAAGTACGACTGCTAACTCTACTGCTAATTATTATTAGCACCAAGTATGACTGCTAATGCTACTGCTAATTATTATTAGCACCAAGTACGACTGCTAATTATTATTAGCACCAAGTATGACTGCTAATGCTACTGCTAATTATTATTAGCACCAAGTACGACTGCTAATGCTACTGCTAATTATTATTAGCACCAAGTATGACTGCTAACGCTACTGCTAATTATTATTAGCACCAAGTACGACTGCTAATGCTACTGCTAATTATTATTAGCACCAAGTATGACTGCTAATGCTACTGCTAATTATTATTAGCACCAAGTATGACTGCTAACGCTACTGCTAATTATTATTAGCACCAAGTATGACTGCTAACGCTACTGCTAATTATTATTAGCACCAGGTACGACTGCTAACTCTACTGCTAATTATTATTAGCACCAAGTATGACTGCTAACGCTACTGCTAATTATTATTAGCACCAAGTACGACTGCTAACTCTACTGCTAATTATTATTGGCACCAAGTACGACTGCTAATGCTACTGCTAATAATTATTAGTGTTTAACCTTGCAGCACCAACTATTCTTACAATTTAATTATATTTTTATGTCATAAATTTTTTTTTTGCACAGATGATTATGTCAGTGCGGCTTATTAGAATAAGTATTTTACTGGTTTCATATTATAATTTTCTGATTGGTTTATTCTGACCAGCATGAAGCGAGCAGCGTCTCTGAACTACCTGAACAAGACCAATGATGACCCCTTTCAGGTAGGGCTCCCCCTGGTGGCCTGTTAGAAGAATTTAATTATAGACACACAACCTGGATTGTCAACTGTCTTGAGGCAGTATGAGCTGAAATACAGGGAGTTTTGGGCTTTTTGTAAGCACTGCTAAAAAAATCAACCAAATAAATGTATAACCCCCCTCCCCCCCGTAGGGTCCTGGAGGCAGGCGGTGGCTGAGAGAGAGCCGAGGTCTCAGCTCCAGTAATGTGGATCTGTCCAGCGGGAACTGAGCGAGCCTCACACCAGCACCTGCCCCAAACCCCCCAACACTCTGCCCCCGCCCCATACACACCAACTTCCCCCAAACACCCCAACCACCCCTGCCCCCCACCACCCCCACATACACCCAACACCCCCATACACCCCTGCCCCCACACCTCCACATACACCCAACACCCCCATACACCCACAAACACCCCCCCCCCCCCCGCCCTCCATACACCCCAAAGACCTCTGATCCCACAGACGCCCAAAGAGAGCTAGGATACACTTCCTTCTCTCTCAGCCAATCAGGGCAGAGCTGGTGGAACATTGCCCTTAACTGGCTCATTCCCCAGATGATCTCACACTCTGCCAGCACAGCGGTGGGTTCCTATCGCCGAAAAGAAAACTGGAATCCATGGAAACCGTGGAACCCTACTGTTCCATCAGCACAGGTTGTCACACACACACACGCACACGCACAAGCACTACCATCATGTAACTAGAATTGCAATGTTGAATGTAGAAATGTACACTGCTTGCTTTGTTTCAAATTTATTTTTGCACAATTTTGACAAATTTTATGAATTCCAATTTTATGTTAATGAATTATGAACACAAAACGTCTCAGTTATTTTGGGGAAAGTAGAGGTGAGGGGACAGCAATCGAAAATGTATTTTCATATGTGTTTTCTTTAAAAAAATGTATTGTAATTCTGAGAATGGTACCGATACTAGCTCTGAATGTAAGTTTTGCCTCTGGAGGTCTCTGATGCTCTTTTCCATAATCAGGTTCCTGTTGATCAGTTTCTTCCAGTTGAATAATTCCGGGTTCAGAGATTTTAAAGTTGCACTATGCAGGATTTTTAGCCTTGCTGTAGTCCTCTGTTTACAAACAAAAAGTCTCCTCCTCCGTTGTAAACCGCGCCCACTCCCCTCTGTTGTAAACCGCGCCCACTCCCCTCCATTGTAAACCGCGCCCACTCCCCTCCATTGTAAACCGCGCCCACTCCCCTCCGTTGTGAACCGCGCCCACTCCCCTCCGTTGTAAACCGCGCCCACTCCCCTCCCTTGTGAACCGCGCCCACTCCCCTCCCTTGTGAACCGCGCCCACTCCTCCTCCCTTGTGAACCGCGCCCACTCCCCTCCGTTGAGGTACAGATTGTTTAGTACGGGCAAGAAACGTGCGAAAGATGTCAAGCGAAGATAAAATGAAAATAACATTTTTAGAAACATGCATTGTTCTATATGGATGGCAACAGTAAGTGGGCAGTGTTATAACGATTAAATGAACACCTTTGAAATCGTTTTGAAGTCCTCCGCTCCCCAACATTGACCCCTGCTTCATTCATATACGTGGATTAAAGCGTCTGCCAAGAAGCGTGTCTCTGGCTCATCGTTACTGCCGTCTCAGACGAACGCAGTTGTAATTGGGGATTCTATGTTTGCAGCGTAAATGTTGCCAGTGGTTTCAAGAATTTGAACATGTAGCCTACTGTTTTTCTGGTGCGAGAGTGGATGGCATAGGCTACATCATCAAGCTCTCGCTACATCATCAAGCTCTCGCGATCATTTAAAAACACTCCGAAGCTGTAATCATTCATGCGGGCAGACATTACACCAGATTGAGAAAATCAGACGTTTTAAAGAACGATTTTATTTAAGTATAAAATCTCCTTATTATATCTGTATCAAACCCATTTGCAAGCTTGTGATCTCAGGACCCCTTCTTGTTTTAAACCGTGGCTCAGTGCCCGAAGTGTCTGGCTGAAAAAATGGTGTGCTTGTTCAGTGTTTGGCTAATGTTATTCTGAACATTAATTTAGAGCTGGGATGTAAAGAGGGAATCGTGTGTGGAATAAGTAGCCTAACATTAGCAGACCATATCTTGTCTATCATAGCTAGCTAATACCATTGTAAAGTAAATTACTTTTTCATGTAGATATTTGTATACGAATATTATTTATTTTCTGAAATACAACGTAATATTACATTGTTATATTAATTTGATTCAAAAGGTACCCGACTTCAGCCACCTAGTTACCTAACGTAGCTTGCTGCATAACTAGAGGTAATGTAGCCTACGTACAGAAAACACAAACTTTGTGTCACTTTTCATTCTCTTGCTAAAATTCCGCTGTTGCCATTAAGGACAAGAAGATATTACGTTGACTCGCTTCTTGAACATGCCCTGCAGGCTTGCTTCTTCACTGTGCCTCCTCTTCTTCACCTCCGCCATTGCAGTAGCTAGCTGGCAATGCCAACAAAAGCCTGATCCCACACCACAGGCTCTGTAGCTACACCCACCCCTCCCCACACAGAAAAGAGCGCCACGCCCAGAAACATCTCAATTTATCAATTATCTTAGAATATCAATTATCTTAGAATAATAAATACTTTTTTTTTCCAACAGAGCTTGCTCGTGTATCATAGATGTGACCTGAGCATGGTTATTTTATAATATTTAAAAGTTGAAAATCCTGCGTAGTGCACTTTTAAGGCCGTTCACACCTGAATGACAGGTTGACCGCTGCTGTAACCATGGTAACCATCCAAGTGATTGCATCATTTCAGTGGATTATGATAGGTACTGTGATTATCTCCTCTGTGTTGCTGCTTTAAAAAAAATATTATAATAAAACCTCAATAAACGGTGAATTCCTCTTGATCTGTGTAGTGTTTTTGCAGTGTTAACAGAGTGGGGATAACCCCTCTTATTCCGCTAACGCACACCGTCCTGCTTCCCCAACACAACTTCTAACTCCGTCATCCTGTCCTATTCGGCTGCTCAACATACTTTAAAGGGCTTATAAAAATATGAGCTTTCAAGAATGAAACTAACGCTAATGTTCATGTTTACATTCTGTGTTTGTTTCTGCTTGAGATTGTGAAAGACATACACTATATGACCAAAAGTGTTTGGACACCCCTTGGGGTGGGGCTGGGGCTGTTTTTCATGGTTCGGGCAGGGCCCCTTAGTTCCAGTGAAGGTAAATCTTAATGCTACATCATACAATGACATTCTAGATGATTCTGTGCTTCCAACTTTGTGACAGCAGTTTGGGGGAAGGCCCTTTCATGTTTCAGAATGGCAGTTCCCCCCGTGTGCAAAGCGAAGTCCGTACAGAAATGGTGTGTTGAGATCAGTGTGGAAAAACTTGACGGGCCTGCGTAGAGCTCTTACCTCAGTCAACCCCGTCGAACACCTTTGGGATCAGTTAGACTGCCGACTGCGAGCCAGGCCTCATCACCCAACATTAATGCCCGACCTCACTAATGCTCGTCTGGCTGAATGGAAGCAAATCCACGCAGCAATGTTCCAGCATCGAGTGGAAAGCCTTCCCAGGAGAGTGGAGGCTGTTATAGCAGCAAAGGAGGGACCAACTCCTTATTAATGCCCATGATATTGGAATGAGATGTTGGAGGAGCAGGTGTCTGGATACTTTTCATGTAGTGTACTTTCCCCATATTCTCTGCTAGCGAGGCTGTAATTTAGAACGACACAGCAGTTTCCCGCCTCGTTGTGCTCGAGTGAAAGTTTAAGTTTAAGCTCCAGTGACACGCTCTCTTTTACTTTTACATCGGGGGGGGGGGGGGCTGTGGCAGGGGAGGACCCAAACACATGTTCTCTCACTGAAGGGTAATGTGCTTTCTGCGGCAGTACACTGGGAAATTCCACTTATGATAAAATAAGAGACGCAGCAAGGTGAAGCGATCGATTCAGAAAGGCTCTTGCAGAACATTCCGGAGCGGCCCCTTGGCCTGTCACTTCATGTCTGAGAGTGTTAGGAGAAGGGAGCTATATTGGATGCTATATGGCTGGTAAATGGAGGCAGGAGCAGCTGGAGAAGAATCCTCAGCCAATCAGTTCATTTGCTGGAGAAGAATCCTCAGCCAATCAGTTAATTTGCTGGAGAAGAATCCTCGGCCAATCAGTTCATTTGCTCGAGAAGAATTGTCGGCCAATCAGTTGATTTGCTGGAGACGTATCCTCAGCCAATCAGTTCATTTAATAGCGTGCCCAGCAAATGCGCATAGTGTGGAAGACTGCATATCCCAGAATGCCTCTTAGCTGTTCAATCTCTGCTTTGATTTGTAGTTCTGTGCGATGCTTGAGGTGCTGCAATGATGTAATGCAATTTTACATTAACATTTTAGGCATTTAGCTGATCCTCTTATCCAGAGCGACTTATAATTAGTGCACGAAGAAAAAGGCCTACGTTCATAAATCACCAACATTCCAAGTAGCAATTAATGAGAGTGTAATGGACTGGCCATAACACACCCGTGATATGTAATCCTTTGTCACAAGAATTCAAATGTGGAATATGTATGGGGTATTTGGAGTGTTTGGCGGTGTTGGGGTGTAAAGGCAGACTGTGTGCATCCCGTTGACCAGAGGGGGGCGCTGGTGCGCAATGAAACACGGACGGTCTGACGTCCCTCTCTTCTTGAGCGGTGCTGTGGCCAGCTCTGTGGCTATGCAGTCAACTTTCTGACGTTAAAAACAAAAGTTGGTGGTCAAAGTGGGTCCCCCCACGCCCCTCCATGAAAAGACCTCACTATGGGACCCACCACCCCATCCCTGCACAATTACAGCACAATTTGTGTTGAGGGTCCCTGGAATCATCCTAACCCCCCATATAGGCCACTGACTCCACACACTGGAACAGCGTTAGCAACCCTGGAGCCCGCCGGCTCCTCTTGGATTAGAAGAACAGGCAAAAAGCTTGGATGCTGTTCCCAAATAAATGCATCTCTCTAGATTATTGAGATATACCCCCCTGATCTCAATAAATGAAATCTCTAATACAATCGTGTTGTGTTTGTGCTGTACTAGCCTACATCGTTTCATATAATACTTTTTACTCTTACGACAAATAATCAAAACTGCTGTAGCCTATTCAACAAAAACACACACGGTTCCAAAAGATATTAGAAAATTCAGGTTGATTTCCCCAAAAAAGTAGCCTGCTTCGCCACCAAAACGCGGCAGCATTGATCCATCTTTCATTCCTACGCCGTGCGCGGACAACCGGAAGCTCCTCTTCAGGAGTGCGAGAGAGGGATGTGGGAGGAAGAGAGAGAGAGAAAGAGAGGGTGAAAGGGAGCGGAGAGAGGGGATCCGTGTGTGAAACTCGTGTGGTGGGTCGTGGGACTAAAGTAGTTCACGGGCTGCATTTCTTTGGGAAGGGGTATCAAATAAGCAGGAAGCCTTATAACGCTGGAATTATCATTAGGCAACATCAGAAGGAGCGTTTTTCTGAACGGAATGTAACTTAGTTTTTTATTAGTTTACACTCACGATTGATCTCAGGGGTGTTCGCCTACAATAAACCGGCAATTGTTTATTCGAAAGAGGTGGTTGTTTTTAAAACCCTGTATAAACAGTTCAGGTTTCCATGTTTGTACACTTCCAGACTGAAGTGCAGTTGTTGTTTTTTATGATCGGATTCGCTCCAGTGCCGCTGTAGATAGTTTCCAGGACTTGGGTAAAGTGCCGCCATGGATCTATCGGTATCACTACGGGAAAATGCACGGCAGCGTCGGGACTATGCTAACTTCATGGCCCCGAAGAACGGTGGAAATCCAATGCTTCTTTCGGTTCGTGCGGCTCTTCTGACAGTCATCGTTCTCCTTGCAAAAGGTAAGAATCGACTGAGCTGATGGGGCCAGCGAACATATTTTACTAAAAAAAGGATAAATAAATTGTTTTGTTTTTGCACTATGAATTGGCTAACTTTGGAGCGGAGCGAGTTGCTCTGGTGCTCGGGCGGATCGGTTACTCAGAAATGTAATGTTAGTCGACTGCTAATTTAGCGCATACGGCGCATGGGTGCTTTGGATCCTCTGTTGACAGACACTATTTCGCTGGGGAAATCATTTGTGATCCAAGAGTTTATTCTTGAATATGTAACGAAGTAACTTTTTAGGGCAGCACTAAACGTAGGCTACCGCGGCTCATTTCTCGTACCTGCCTCGCTGAAATCGGCACAGGTAGCCTAAGTTAATGTTAGTTTTTATAGTTAGCTGAGCTAACCACCGGGGCTGCTATAGCTGTAGGAACTCCGGTCATCGCAAACATGCGATTTACAATTATTGATGGTCCATTTTCTCCACAGTAACCGAAAGTTTATTCATCTTTCAGACCAAAAACCAGCTAGATCAGCTAACGTAGCCTACATCGTTGCGAGTTGTAGCCTAGACTAAATTTGTATGTCCCGTTTTTCCTTGAAGTTGAAGAATTAAATAATTGAATAAAACGGTGTATATCTGAAAACATCGAGCGTGCGTACGCAGGAGCTGCTATATTTAGGCTACTTCACGTTCTTTGGCATGTTCGATATCCTGTTGCGACGGATTTTATTCTTTCTTTTCGAGTGTGACAACCGTTAGGTGTCTGCCGTTCACACCTGCGTTGCTCTGCGTAGCCCTGTGTATCTCTGGGTAGCCCTGTGTATCTCTGGGCGATGCGCAGTTACGCACTGACGGTACTGCTACTCCAACAACACCAGAACACCAATAACCACTTGGTAGCGTTACATAATGGTACGATACGATGGATTCAGCATCAGTATGGTACGTCTGTTTAAGAATAGGCGACTGCTCTCCGTGTATGTTAAATGTGCGGGCTAGTTTTTCATCCCACCGTAATACTGACATTTTCGCGTGGTCTCTTAAATTTCAGGTCAATTCACATGTAGGCTACTTCAGTACAGAATAACCAAAAATCTATATTGTCCTCCTGTGGGGGAAAAACTGTCAACATTCAAATGGGTTAGAAAAGCGGTGACTGAACAGTTACTCAGAATCCTCCTCTGTCCGAGAGAGCTTCAGCTTCAGCTCTTTGGCTCATGTGGACCTTGTAGGGTGAGTTTGTTTGGGGGAGGAGAGGTGATGATATGTCAAAATTCACTTGGAGCAAAGTGCAGCTCTCGGCAAGGGGAAAGGGAGCCGGACCAAACCAGGCCAGCTCTGAGATGGTTCGTTTTCTCAGACTTTTACATGCGTTACATTACAATCACTTAGCAGGCACTCTATCTTAGAGCCACTTAAAATAGTAATATCACGGGAATTGTGATTGTTCTTGGGGAAAATTACAGCCAGGGCAGCTGCAGCAATGTTAATAGCAGACGAAGATAAAGGATGTGCTTTGGATGCTGATTCAAATTAGTACTGGTTAGAGAATGCCTGGAGAGCATCAACATTCCTGACTGGAGTGTATAATGCGCACATAGCCTGTGCTGTGTTATAATGCACACATAGCCTCTGACAAAACTACAAAAAATAATGCTCACATAGCCTATGACATTACATTACATTACATTATAGGCATTTAGCAGACGCTCTTATCCAGAGCGACTTACACATAATTTCTTTTTGCATTTATACATAGTATCCATTGATACAGCTGGATATATACTGAAGCAATGCAGGTGAAGTACCTTGCTCAAGGGTACAACGGCAGTGTCCGACCTGGGAATCGAACCTGCAACCTTTCGGTTACAAACCCAGTTCCTTATACCATTATACCACACTGCCGCCCGATGACAAAACACCACAGTAATATTGTAAGTAGAACTTCAACACGGCAGCAAGCTGTAAGTGGACAACTAAAACAAAAAGGGGGAACCAAACCAACAAAGGGAGAATCAAAAACCAACCTCTAGTAGAGAACACCACCAATATTTATATGCGCTTGGAAAATCCAGCACAGGTGTCCGCAATTTCCAATCAGGAGTCAGGTGAACAGAGTGAAACTTGTTAGCACGCGAAAGATTTAAAGGGCTGCACTCACGAGGCAGCATAGAGATGTAACAATCTTTTGCGTGTTTTATAATGCACGTAGACTGTGTGCGTGTGTGTATGCATGTGTTATAATGCACGCACATCCTACGCATGTGTTGTAATGCACACAGCCTGTGCACGTTATAATGCACAAATAGCCTGTGCATGTGTTATAATGCACACATATCTTGTGCATGTGTTTAATGCACACAGCCTGTGCACATGTTATAATGCACAAATAGCCTGTGCATGTGTTATAATGCTATAAAGGCTCTCTCTCTATTTTATTTATAGTTTATTATTTAGGAAAATGGCCCTAATATTATATAATGCACAATGCTAATGCGTGGTATAATGTGCACACACACACCTATCCTGGTGTGTGTTTACATGTGCATACGTGTGCAATTTAATGCACAAATAGCCTGTGCATGTGTTATAATGCACAAACAGCCTGTGTGTGTTTTATAATGCACACGTAGCCTGTAACATTACATTGCATTACATTATTTACAGAAGCAATTCAGGTGAACTACCTTGTTCGAGGGTACAACTGCCTTGCCCCACCTAGGAATAGAACCTTTGGGTTACGAGCCCAGTAACCATACTACACTCCTGCCCAGTATTACACCATCCTGCTTCTTGTAAGACCTGGAATGGCTTAACCCTAACTCTGGAATGGCTCTAACTGATAGCAAACCTCCGCTACGTTGTGCTTTTTTTTAAGCATCTTATCGTGCCGGAATGGCAGTGCTTCTTGCTGTCCAGTTTAGAGTCTTTATTTCACTGGTTTTACTGGCTGTATTCTGGTTTTTGGTCATTGATTCATCCCCATAAGCAGAGGGAATTGCGTTTTTACAGCGCATAGACTTTTAAAATGGTCTTTCTGCTCCTAGACAGTCACTTACTTTTAACAGCTATTAGAAGTGCCATGTGCACCCTGTCATTAAATATTTACTGGGCATATTCTGCAAATGGGAAATTCAGAATATTAATAATGCACCGTTGCACCCTGGGATAGTGTCTGGCTGCCTGATTCGTGTTGTTGAGTCAGTTCTGTGGAAATGTTCAGCTATACTGAACGCATAGCATCCTGTGTGGATGAAAGAAACAGTGAACGCAGGGTGTTAAATGAACACAGCCAGGTCCAGAGAGAGATGGGTTAGGGTTGGGGTTTGAGTTGTGTTGTGGTTCGGACACAGGGCTGATCCTTAGTGTGACACTTTTGTTACTTTGCTGTTCCTCCAATGGATGAATGAATGGATTAATTAATTAATCAATCAATGAATTAATCAATGAATCAATGCTGCAAATGTACTATTCTCATTTCTGCCTGGAGTCTGAGTGCTTCTATCTGTGAGTTTATCTCTTAAGCTTGCAAATATTATCCCTTATAGAATGTGCTAAGGCACAGACTCCGCTTTGATCTGCGGACGGGCGTCTGTGCAGACATGCAGCATTTGCACAGGTTCTCCTTTGATCTGCGGACAGACGTTTTTGGCATTTGTGATCTTTGGGCTGAGAGTAAGAGCTGCAGTGCCCAGTATAACCCCCATAAGCATACAAGGAAGAAATGGGATATAACCACCAGTGGTCGATTTTAGGGTGGATGCAAGGAGTTGCCATGTCCTCTGTTAAAAAATGGACAGAGACCATCCCCTTTATAAAACTAGCATCACCCCTTTTCATCCCCTTTGGGTTAATGGTGCTCTGTGATGTCACAGACCCCACCATCCCCCTTTGGGTTAATGGTGCTCTGTGATGTCACAGACCCCACCATCCCCCTTGGGTTAATGGTGCTCTATGATGTCACAGACCCCACCATCCCCCTTGGGTTAATGGTGCTCTGTGATGTCACAGACCCCACCATCCCCCTTTGGGTTAATGGTTCTCTGTGATGTCACAGACCCCACCATCCCCTTGAAAAATGTTTACAAAGCGACCACTGATAACCTCTGTAATGAAATTGTGGGTTTTTATATTTACTTAATTTTTTGTAATTATTCTCAGTCAGAATTAAAAATCCAAGCTTAATTTTTTTCTTGTGTGGGCCCTGACTATCCGCTATCTGGGTAAGTGTACAGTTAGTGGCTCAGAGCTGGGGCTCTTGGAGTGGAGCTTGGCATGGAATGGTCTGGCATGGTTTAGTTTGGCTTGGTTTGGCCTGGCCCGATGTTGTGGAAGTCAGGGCTTATTTCTGGCTTATCATAAACGCGCTGCTCACGTGTCTATAGGGCTCTCTCCCTGACTTCCTGTGTGTGGAATTCCTGCAGCAAAGCAAAGCTTCTTTTGTTAAGTGTTTTCTTTCCTGGGCTGCTACTGACCGCCAGCGCTGCAAGCAGGGCAAGCATCGGCCATTATTACCGCTTCATTCATCCCTCTATTCACTCAAACACAACAGGGCAGCCGTCTGCAGTCATTATGCGAAGCCATTTCTGCCTCTAGAAATAATAAGAACGCTAAAAAGGGCCCAGCCTTTGAGAATATAGTTGAAAAAAGTACAGGGAATAAGGGTCGCTCTGCACGCATCTCTCCCGTGTTAGCGGCCGTTTCCACAGTTCCTCTGAGATATTGAGAACAAGAGAAGCTGACAAATTGGCTTAGTTTTATGTGGAGCTGAAGATTCTACCTGCTCTGCTGAACCAGGGCTGTGTTGAGAATGGCTCCCTATGCGCTTTATAGTGCACTATTTAGGGGAATGGCTCCCTGTGCACTTTATAGTGCACTATTTATGGGAATGGTTCCCTATGCACTTTATAGTGCACTATTTAGAGGAATGGCTCCCTATGCGCTTTATAGTGCACTATTTAGGGGAATGGTTCCCTATGCGCTTTATAGTGCACTATTTAGGGGATTGGTTCCCTATGCGCTTTATAGTGCACTATTTAGGGGAATGGTTCCCTATGCGCTTTATAGTGCACTATTTAGGGGATTGGTTCCCTATGCGCTTTATAGTGCACTATTTAGGGGAATGGTTCCCTATGCACTTTATAGTGCACTATTTAGAGGAATGGCTCCCTATGCGCTTTATAGTGCACTATTTAGGGGAATGGCTCCCTATGCGCTTTATAGTGCACTATTTAGGGGAATGGCTCCCTATGCGCTTTATAGTGCACTATTTAGAGGAATGGCCCCTCTACACTTTATAGTGCACTATTTAGAGGAATGGCTCCCTATGCGCTTTATAGTGCACTATTTAGGGGAATGGCTCCCTATGCGCTTTATAGTGCACTATTTAGGGGAATGGTTCTCTACGCGCTTTATAGTGCACTATTTAGGGGAATGGCTCTCTATGCGCTTTATAGTGCACTATTTAGGGGAATGGCTCCCTATGCGCTTTATAGTGCACTATTTAGAGGAATGGCTCCCTATGCGCTTTATAGTGCACTATTTAGGGGAATGGCTCCCTATGCGCTTTATAGTGCACTATTTAGGGGAATGGCTCCCTATGCGCTTTATAGTGCACTATTTAGGGGAATGGCTCCCTATGCGCTTTATAGTGCACTATTTAGGGGAATGGTTCTCTACGCGCTTTATAGTGCACTATTTAGGGGAATGGCTCTCTATGCGCTTTATAGTGCACTATTTAGAGGAATGGTTCCCTATGCTCTTTATAGTGCACTATTTAGAGGAATGGCTCCCTATGCGCTTTATAGTGCACTATTTAAGGGATTGGTTCCCTATGCGCTTTATAGTGCACTATTTAGGGGAATGGCTCCCTATGCACTTTATAGTGCACTATTTATGGGAATGGTTCCCTATGCGCTTTATAGTGCACTATTTAGAGGAATGGTTCTCTATGTGCTTTATAGTGCACTATTTAGAGGAATGGCTCCCTATGCGCTTTATAGTGCACTATTTAGAGGAATGGTTCCCTATGCGCTTTATAGTGCACTATTTAGAGGAATGGTTCCCTATGCGCTTTATAGTGCACTATTTAGAGGAATGGCTCCCTATGCGCTTTATAGTGCACTATTTAGAGGAATGGCTCCCTATGCGCTTTATAGTGCACTATTTAGAGGAATGGCTCTCTATGCGCTTTATAGTGCACTATTTAGAGGAATGGTTCCCTATGCGCTTTATAGTGCACTATTTAGGGGAATGGCTCCCTATGCACTTTATAGTGCACTATTTAGAGGAATGGCTCCCTATGCGCTTTATAGTGCACTATTTAGAGGAATGGCTCCCTATGCGCTTTATAGTGCACTATTTAGGGGATTGGTTCCCTATGCGCTTTATAGTGCACTATTTAGGGGAATGGTTCTCTATGCGCTTTATAGTGCACTATTTAGAGGAATGGCTCCCTATGCGCTTTATAGTGCACTATTTAGAGGAATGGCTCCCTATGCGCTTTATAGTGCACTATTTAGAGGAATGGCTCCCTATGCGCTTTATAGTGCACTATTTAGGGGAATGGTTCCCTATGCGCTTTATAGTGCACTATTTAGAGGAATGGCTCCCTATGCGCTTTATAGTGCACTATTTAGAGGAATGGTTCCCTATGCGCTTTATAGTGCACTATTTAGAGGAATGGTTCCCTATGCGCTTTATAGTGCACTATTTAGAGGAATGGCTCCCTATGCGCTTTATAGTGCACTATTTAGAGGAATGGCTCCCTATGCGCTTTATAGTGCACTATTTAGAGGAATGGCTCTCTATGCGCTTTATAGTGCACTATTTAGAGGAATGGCTCTCTATGCGCTTTATAGTGCACTATTTAGAGGAATGGTTCCCTATGCGCTTTATAGTGCACTATTTAGGGGAATGGCTCCCTATGCACTTTATAGTGCACTATTTAGAGGAATGGCTCCCTATGCGCTTTATAGTGCACTATTTAGGGGAATGGTTCCCTATGCTCTTTATAGTGCACTATTTAGGGGAATGGTTCCCTATGCGCTTTATAGTGCACTATTTAGAGGAATGGTTCCCTATGCGCTTTATAGTGCACTATTTAGAGGAATGGCTCCCTATGCGCTTTATAGTGCACTATTTAGAGGAATGGCTCCCTATGCTCTTTATAGTGCACTATTTAGAGGAATGGTTCCCTATGCGCTTTATAGTGCACTATTTAGAGGAATGGCTCCCTATGCGCTTTATAGTGCACTATTTAGAGGAATGGTTCCCTATGCACTTTATAGTGCACTATTTAGAGGAATGGCTCCCTATGCGCTTTATAGTGCACTATTTAGAGGAATGGCTCCCTATGCGCTTTATAGTGCACTATTTAGAGGAATGGTTCCCTATGCACTTTATAGTGCACTATTTAGAGGAATGGCTCCCTATGCGCTTTATAGTGCACTATTTAGAGGAATGGTTCCCTATGCACTTTATAGTGCACTATTTAGAGGAATGGCTCCCTATGCACTTTATAGTGCACTATTTAGAGGAATGGTTCCCTATGCACTTTATAGTGCACTATTTAGAGGAATGGCTCCCTATGCGCTTTATAGTGCACTATTTAGAGGAATGGTTCCCTATGCACTTTATAGTGCACTATTTAGAGGAATGGCTCCCTATGCGCTTTATAGTGCACTATTTAGAGGAATGGTTCCCTATGCACTTTATAGTGCACTATTTAGAGGAATGGCTCCCTATGCGCTTTATAGTGCACTATTTAGAGGAATGGCTCCCTATGCGCTTTATAGTGCACTATTTAGAGGAATGGTTCCCTATGCACTTTATAGTGCACTATTTAGAGGAATGGCTCCCTATGCGCTTTATAGTGCACTATTTAGAGGAATGGTTCCCTATGCACTTTATAGTGCACTATTTAGAGGAATGGCTCCCTATGCACTTTATAGTGCACTATTTAGAGGAATGGTTCCCTATGCACTTTATAGTGCACTATTTAGAGGAATGGCTCCCTATGCGCTTTATAGTGCACTATTTAGAGGAATGGTTCCCTATGCGCTTTATAGTGCACTATTTAGAGGAATGGTTCCCTATGCGCTTTATAGTGCACTATTTATGGGAATGGTTCCCTATGCACTTTATAGTGCACTATTTATGGGAATGGCTCCCTATGCGCTTTATAGTGCACTATTTAGAGGAATGGTTCCCTATGCGCTTTATAGTGCACTATTTATGGGAATGGTTCCCTATGCACTTTATAGTGCACTATTTAGAGGAATGGCTCCCTATGCGCTTTATAGTGCACTATTTAGAGGAATGGTTCCCTATGCACTTTATAGTGCACTATTTAGAGGAATGGCTCCCTATGCGCTTTATAGTGCACTATTTATGGGAATGGTTCCCTATGCACTTTATAGTGCACTATTTAGAGGAATGGCTCCCTATGCGCTTTATAGTGCACTATTTAGAGGAATGGTTCCCTATGCGCTTTATAGTGCACTATTTAGAGGAATGGCTCCCTATGCGCTTTATAGTGCACTATTTATGGGAATGGTTCCCTATGCACTTTATAGTGCACTATTTAGAGGAATGGCTCCCTATGCGCTTTATAGTGCACTATTTAGAGGAATGGTTCCCTATGCACTTTATAGTGCACTATTTAGAGGAATGGCTCCCTATGCACTTTATAGTGCACTATTTAGAGGAATGGTTCCCTATGCACTTTATAGTGCACTATTTAGAGGAATGGTTCCCTATGCACTTTATAGTGCACTATTTAGAGGAATGGCTCCCTATGCACTTTATAGTGCACTATTTAGAGGAATGGTTCCCTATGCACTTTATAGTGCACTATTTAGAGGAATGGCTCCCTATGCGCTTTATAGTGCACTATTTAGAGGAATGGCTCCCTATGCACTTTATAGTGCACTATTTAGAGGAATGGTTCCCTATGCGCTTTATAGTGCACTATTTAGAGGAATGGTTCCCTATGCGCTTTATAGTGCACTATTTAGAGGAATGGTTCCCTATGCGCTTTATAGTGTACTATTTAGAGGAATGGTTCCCTATGCGCTTTATAGTGCACTATTTAGAGGAATGGTTCCCTATGCGCTTTATAGTGCACTATTTAGAGGAATGGTTCCCTATGCGCTTTATAGTGTACTATTTAGAGGAATGGTTCCCTATGCGCTTTATAGTGCACTATTTAGAGGAATGGTTCCCTATGCGCTTTATAGTGCACTATTTAGAGGAATGGTTCCCTATGCACGTTATAGTGCACTATTTAGAGGAATGGTTCCCTATGCGCTTTATAGTGCACTATTTAGAGGAATGGTTCCCTATGCGCTTTATAGTGCACTATTTAGAGGAATGGTTCCCTATGCGCTTTATAGTGCACTATTTAGAGGAATGGTTCCCTATGCGCTTTATAGTGCACTATTTAGAGGAATGGTTCCCTATGCACGTTATAGTGCACTATTTAGAGGAATGGTTCCCTATGCGCTTTATAGTGCACTATTTAGAGGAATGGTTCCCTATGCGCTTTATAGTGCACTATTTAGAGGAATGGCTCCCTATGCGCTTTATAGTGCACTATTTAGAGGAATGGTTCCCTATGCACTTTATAGTGCACTATTTAGAGGAATGGCTCCCTATGCACTTTATAGTGCACTATTTAGAGGAATGGCTCCCTATGCGCTTTATAGTGCACTATTTAGGGGAATGGCTCCCTATGCGCTTTATAGTGCACTATTTAGAGGAATGGTTCCCTATGCGCTTTATAGTGCACTATTTAGAGGAATGGTTCTCTATGCGCTTTATAGTGCACTATTTAGAGGAATGGTTCTCTATGTGCTTTATAGTGCACTATTTAGAGGAATGGCTCCCTATGTGCTTTATAGTGCACTATTTAGAGGAATGGCTCCCTATGCGCTTTATAGTGCACTATTTAGAGGAATGGCTCCCTATGCGCTTTATAGTGCACTATTTAGAGGAATGGCTCCCTATGCACTTTATAGTGCACTATTTAGAGGAATGGTTCCCTATGCGCTTTATAGTGCACTATTTAGAGGAATGGTTCCCTATGCTCTTTATAGTGCACTATTTAGGGGAATGGTTCCCTATGCGCTTTATAGTGCACTATTTAGAGGAATGGTTCCCTATGCTCTTTATAGTGCACTATTTAGAGGAATGGTTCCCTATGCTCTTTATAGTGCACTATTTAGGGGAATGGTTCCCTATGCGCTTTATAGTGCACTATTTAGAGGAATGGTTCCCTATGCTCTTTATAGTGCACTATTTAGGGGAATGGTTCCCTATGCGCTTTATAGTGCACTATTTAGAGGAATGGCTCCCTATGCACTTTATAGTGCACTATTTAGGGGAATGGCTCCCTATGCGCTTTATAGTGCACTATTTAGAGGAATGGTTCCCTATGCACTTTATAGTGCACTATTTAGAGGAATGGTTCTCTATGCGCTTTATAGTGCACTATTTAGAGGAATGGTTCCCTATGCACTTTATAGTGCACTATTTAGGGGAATGGCTCCCTATGCACTTTATAGTGCACTATTTAGGGGAATGGCTCCCTATGCGCTTTATAGTGCACTATTTAGAGGAATGGTTCCCTATGCTCTTTATAGTGCACTATTTAGGGGAATGGTTCCCTATGCGCTTTATAGTGCACTATTTAGAGGAATGGTTCCCTATGCTCTTTATAGTGCACTATTTAGGGGAATGGTTCCCTTTGCGCTTTATAGTGCACTATTTAGAGGAATGGTTCCCTATGCTCTTTATAGTGCACTATTTAGGGGAATGGTTCCCTATGCGCTTTATAGTGCACTATTTAGGGGAATGGCTCCCTATGCGCTTTATAGTGCACTATTTAGGGGAATGGCTCCCTATGCACTTTATAGTGCACTATTTAGAGGAATGGTTCCCTATGCGCTTTATAGTGCACTATTTAGAGGAATGGTTCCCTATGCACTTCATAGTGCACTATTTAGGGGAATGGCATGCGCTTTATAGTGCACTATTTAGGGAATCAGCCATTTTGTAGCACATGCTAATTCTCAGTTTTCTAAATTGGGAATTCGCAAACCATCAGAATGGCCAATTCCCTAAATAGTGCACTATAAAGCGTACAGGGAGCCATTCCCAACGCAGCCCAGAACAAAGTGGATGTAGGTCCAAACAACAACGACAACTATTTTTGTGAAATATGACATTGTTGTGTCTCATGAAGGTGGTAAAGTAGGGCGCCCCCAGTGGTGGAGCAGAGTTGGTGTGATTGTCTGAGGATTTTTTTCCACTGTAAATGTGCAGGTCAGGTAGCTCAGTGTGTCCTGTGTGTGTGTGTGTGTGTGTGTGTGTAGAGGGGGGGGATGAGGTGGGGATGGGGGTGGGGGTGGGGGTGGGGGCTGTGATATCTCCTAACCTTCCTGCGTTAAAGGTCAAACTTAAAAGTGAGTGAGTGACTGAACTTCACCATTCTGCTAAACCCCGTTTGCTGTCCTTTTTCCCCCTGGTGTTTGTGCAGATGTATTCAGTCAGTGGCAGAAGAGGTCCTGATGTCTGTGCTGGCTCTGTTAGCAGTACACGGCGGGTGAAGCAGAGATCAAAGCCTGGAGCTGTGTTAGGTTACTCATTCATGTTTCTGTTTGCGTATGTGTCCTACGTGCATCGATTGGGAGCGTTTGAAGTTTGTAACTGCCACTCCAAAAACACACTTTGGGGGGAGAGAGGGGATCAAAGCACAGACTGCGTGTGCCCTTAATGCTTTAGCTGCTGTTTGCTGTGCCAGCACAGTGCTCAGTACTCAGTGTTTAGTATGTAGTGTTCAGTATGCAGTGTTCAGTGCTAAGTACACAGTGTTCAGTATGCAGTGTTCAGTACACAGTATTCAGTACGCAGAGTTCACAGTGCTCACTACGCAGTGCTCAATGTTCAGTGATCAATGCTCAGTGTTAAGTGCTAAGGGTTGAGTGGTTGCAGTTTGTGGGGTTGAGTGGTTATGCAGCTGGTCTGTGGGGTTGAGTGGTTTTGCAGCTGGTTTGTGGGGTTGAGTGGTTTTGCAGCTGGTTTGTGGGGTTGAGTGGTTTTGCAGCTGGTTTGTGGGGTTGAGTGGTTTTGCAGCTGGTTTGTGGGGTTGAGTAGTTTTGCAGCTGGTTTGTAGGGTTGAGTAGGTTTGCAGAGGATTTGTGGGGTTGAGTGGGTTTGCAGTTTGTTTGTGGGGTTGAGTAGTTTTGCAGCTTGTCTGTGGGGTTGAGTGGTTTTGCGGCTGGTTTGTGGGGTTGAGTGGTTTTGCATCTGGTTTGTGGGGTTGAGTGGGTTTGCAGCTGGTTTGTGGGGTTGAGTGGTTTTGCAGTTCGTTTGTGGGGTTGAGTCGTTTTTCAGCTGGTCTGTGGGGTTGAGTGGTTTTACGGCTGGTTTGTGGGGTTGAGTGGTTTTGCAGCTGGTTTGTGGGGTTGAGTGGTTTTGCAGCTGGTTTGTGGGGTTGAGTGGTTTTGCAGCTGGTTTGTGGGGTTGAGTGGTTTTGCAGCTGGTTTGTGGGGTTGAGTGGTTTTGCAGCTGGTTTGTGGGGTTGAGTAGTTTTGCAGCTGGTTTGTGGGGTTGAGTGGGTTTGCAGCTGGTTTGTGGAGTTGAGTGGGTTTGCAGTTCGTTTGTGGGGTTGAGTAGTTTTGCAGCTGGTCTGTGGGGTTGAGTGGTTTTGCGGCTGGTTTGTGGGGTTGAGTGGTTTGCAGCTGGTTTGTGGGGTTGAGTGGGTTTGCAGCTGGTTTGCGGGGTTGAGTAGTTTTGCAGCTGGTTTGTGGGGTTGAGTGGTTTTGCAGCTGGTTTGTGGGGTTGAGTGGTTTTGCAGCTGGTTTGTGGGGTTGAGTGGTTTTGCAGCTGGTTTGTGGTGTTGAGTGGTTTTGCAGCTGGGTTTGTTTGTCGGACAGGTTGTTTGATGATGGAGTTCAGCTCCAAGTTTCATTCTTTGACAGGCAGTTTAAAGCGTGCCACCTTGAGTCCGACCAAGCAAGGTCAGCCTCCCTCCAACCTGGCCCAGTTTGCCTCATTACCCACAATCAGCAGCTATTCGCTCTCACAGGCATCAGCGTGCTAGGCTCAGTCTCTCAGGCCAGCTCCCAGCACGCACCAGGCTCACTTGCACGCCACTGTGTGCTCAGAGTCTCATCCTCGCTCGCCCGTGTGCATAGAGAGAGAGAGAGAGAGACTCCCCGCTCGCCCGTGTGCATAGAGAGAGAGAGAGACTCCCCGCTCGCCCGTGTGCATAGAGAGAGAGGGAGAGTGTCTGTGGAGTCCCAGCTGCTTCTCACCACACGCATGTCTCACCACACGCCACACGCGTGTCTCGCAGTGCAGGGTAATCAGGCTCACGCAACTCCGGCAGGCCTCCTTAGAAATGTCCCGAGCCCTTGGGAGATTGAGTGCATTTTATTTTTGGCTAGTTGCCTGGCTGGATTAGGGGTGGGGGTGGGGGGTATTAGGGGTAGGGGCGGGGGTATGTGGGGAGTTCCCTGCTAAAATCACTCCACAATCACAGTGCCTTCTGCCCCCTGTTTCAGCAGCTCTGCCCTCTTTGCTAACTCCGCTAAATCCACTAACTCCGCTAAATCGGCTAAATACAGCTGTGTTACGACTGGGCCCTGACACAGAGGCAAATGCTCTGATTGGGTTTTACAACTCCAGTGCCGTGTGTGTGCGTGCGTGTGCATGCGTGTGTGTGTGCGCATACCACGGATGGCGTGTGAGGTGTCCTCTGGGACTCTCGTCCTCACTGCACTCAGGCGGTTCACGGCTCAGCTTCTCTCCCACAGCGTTTATCATTAAAGGGTAACTACACCCAAGATCACATTTCTTTTTAGCTGTAAACGTGTTTGTATGCCTACCTTATAATGAAACTTATTCATGCGTTCCGTTATTTCAACAATCCTGAAATAATAACATAAATCAGGAGAAACTGGTAGAAGCGTCTTTGTGCTGCCCCTAACGGTTCCTTTCTGCTCCCCACACTGCCCCCGCCCCAATCGTGATGTCAGAGTACCTCTTTGGAGGTACCTCTACGTCATATGGATAATTCTTGTCGCCCACAACGGAAACAGCTGGCACCTGATTGGTTAGACCCACTACGGTACTTTTGTTTCGGCTCCACGTTTTTAAACCGGAAACAACGTTGCGTCCTGTTCATAAACTCTCTTATTCCACCTAAATAGTCCACTAAAATATGTTTCTGATATTTGAGGTGAGAAATAGACCATGCAGTTGCTGAATCTTGATTATTCATATTTGATGTGCAACGTCTTGTTTGACTCCTTTTTCCCACATAAAAATCCATATTCCCAGCTGCATGTAAGCCAGTGCTGTAACGCCTGTACAGGTGAGTGTGACTCCGCCCGTCTCATGGCCAGTGCTGTAACGCCTGTACAGGTGAGTGTGACTCCGCCCGTCTCATGGCCAGTGCAGTAACACCTGTACAGGTGAGTGTGACTCCGCCCGTCTCATGGCCAGTGCAGTAACACCTGTACAGGTGAGTGTGACTCCGCCCGTCTCATCGCCAGTGCAGTAACACCTGTACAGGTGAGTGTGACTCCACCCGTCTCATCGCCAGTGCAGTAACACCTGTACAGGTGAGTGAATTGTCCCGCACAGCTGGCTTTGTCCCGCACAGCTGGCTTTGTCCCGCACAGCTGGCTTTGTCCCGGCACTGCTGGCTTTGTCCCGGCACTGCTGGCTTTGTCCCGGCACTGCTGGCTTTGCCCTCCGTTCTGCTCTCACATACCCCCTGCATGGGGGCACAGAACAGACTGGAGGTCACTACAGGTCAACTCTAAAAACAGTATGGGAACATGCAGGGTTCTGTTCGTACCATCGCTCGTCTGAGCCCAGCAGCTGAGTGCAGCGCCGCAAAGGGGGGGTCTAAGGGAGAATAATGGGGTATTCCCTGTACAGACGTCTCTATCTCTGAATCTCCTCCAGGCGCTTGCTTTATTTAAACTGGGCTGCTACGTGTCTGGGGGGATAATGTGATAATGCTATATTGTGCTGCCGTTATTTTTTACTTATTTATTTTTAAAAAGAGTCATTTTCACCTTGACTGCCAGCTCGTCACTTCGCATTTTGTCGACACAGTAACAACCAATTATTTATCTGTGATTTAGTCCTGAATTTGAATGTGTCTGTGGTGAAATGGCTTTCAATCTCTGGCTGTGTTGGTGGGCATTACATTTGAGTTTTTCTTTTATTTCTGGAGTTAATCTGATAAAAACAGACTTGGCTTGACTTACTTTAACATTCTCAAAGAAAGTATTCATGCCGGCAGTCATTGTTATAAATGAAGCAGGTCTTGCTGTGAATAGAGATTTATGGTCTGATGGCGCATTATCACATGCCGTTGATGTTTGAGTTTTGCGGAGTGATTGTGTGATCAGCTCTCGCACTGTACAAATTATAATTATAATATTATGAGAAATTATGCCACTTCAAATATCATTAAACATGAGCATTGCTTTCCGCCCGCCAGCCAGAAGCCACCCTCTGGTCTATTTTCTCTGTGAAATGTGTAGGTAGGGAATTGGGCAATAGCGTCTTAGCTGTAATTTTGGGGATTTTTGGCAGTTAAAAGCCAGAAGTGATATTACACAGTTTACCTGCGTTTTTATTTCATTATTAATGCTACCTGTTTGATTCTACTCATTAAATTATTTTGGTTTTTGTTATGCACACTGTGACAGTAGCCTTAACAGACCTGTTGTTTATGTTCTATGTATGGTGAAGGGCAGTAAAACCATATTGCAATAGTGCTAAATTTTGGGGAAAGTAATATATTGTGTCACGATTGGTGATCATTCTGAAATATCGGGCCTGGTTCAGATCAGGCGTGAAGTGAATATGTGAGGTGATCGGGTTCGGGTCAGGCTTGGGCTTGAGTATCAGGCCTATACCACATGCCACCGACACGTCTCTGTACCTCTGTTCCGGGTCTGTTAGTACCATTCAGACTAATCCATTTCAATAGGCGGTTCTGTTTGAACTCGGACCCATTTGAGGCGTAACGTTTGACTGACAGGGCTGTCAATCACACGCTGTCAATCACCCTCACGCTGTCAATCACCCTCACGCTGTCAATCACACTCACACTGCCATTCAGAGTCACCGATAATTATGAAGCTTTGAAACTTTTTTTTTTTTCCCGTTGAAAAGCACAGTGATTGGCTGTAATCTGGGAGTCAGTGATGGCTCTGTTTCTGCATTCATTTTGGGGGGTTTTGGAGCCCGGCCTTCCATCGCTGCGGAATCACACAGTGGCTCGGGAACATCAGGAGGAACGATGTGCAAATAAAACACTGAGCTACAGGCCTCTATCCCGCCCACATCTCCACCACGCGCACTCCCATGAGGCTGTGCTTCAGCGGCTTTCCTTCTTTGTAGACTGAGAACCGCTAACCACTGAGGCGTAAACCACAGGCCTGAAGCACAGAGAGGCTGATGAGATGCCCTGCCCCACACCCTTAACCACTCTCACTCATCGAAACACTCCTCAGGGAACAGGATGCCGTATGCCCTCTATGGCGGCTGTGGCTCAGGAGGTAGAGCGGGGCGTCTGCTGATCGCAGGGTTGGCGGTTCGATCCCCGGCTCCTCCTGTCCGCATGTCGAAGTGTCCTTGGGCAAGACACTGAACCCCAAATTGCTCCCAATGAGCAGGCCAGCACCTTGCATGGCAGCTGCCGCCATTGGTGTGTGAATGTGTGTGTGAACGGGTGAGTGAGAGGCCATTGTAAAGTGCTTTGGAAAAAGGCGCTATATAAGTGCAGTCCATTTACCATTTTACCATTTAGTGGAACAGGATGCACTAGGCCCTCTATGGTAGTGGAACAGGATGCACTATGCCCTCTATGGTAGTGGAACAGGATGCACTATGCCCTCTATGGTAGTGGAACAGGATGCTCTATGCCAGGGGTGTCAAACTCCGGTCCTGGAGGGCCGCAGTGTCTGCTGGTTTTTGGTGTGTTTCAGCACAAGTGAGATTACTTTAAGTCACTGATTGGCTAAGAAGTCCACACCTTGTTCTCAATGCTTTAACTGGGTGCTGATTGAAAGGAAACCACAAATACCTGTAGACACAGCGGCCCTCCAGGACTGGAGTTTGACACCCCTGCTCTATGCCCTCT